>NIJG01000171.1:163040-177351 GCA_002201625.1 Euglossa dilemma
GTCTATTAATATTGCGATTATTTTCAAATTAAACCCATCGTTTGTTTTAAAAAAAAAATATGTGGTTTTCTTTACCCTAAATCTGACGGGTGTCCGTAGAAATAGGTATACAAAAAACCCCCGTAAACCTAGTGTTAAATAACGTGCAGTTTCCCCAAAGACGTGCGGTCCCTGACGTCAATGTGTCGAGATGAAATCTATTAGACGTATCCACTAATTTAATTTAACCCCCTTTTACAACTATACACACGAAATATTTGCATAAAAGACAATTTTAATGAAATAAAATGTAAAAATCTACGTTATCTACAATATGATCATCTACAACAGGTTTGGGAAACATCTTGACCGCCTTCGCTTCTACTAGGCAGTTGGTCTTCCCAATATTAGGCTATACTACTGCCTTCCTCACCGCGTGATGCATGTATATATACATACATACACCCCAACATTCCTGTTTGATTTAATGCATGCGTAGGGTGAGATATCAGGCGTAGGTGTGGTGAGAGAAGACTTCATGAGGTCAACGGACCAATAGTTCCCTAGGTTTGGCCTATATTATCCTGTGATTGAGACATGGGCCTGCTAGATAGTCTTACTTGATGAATCAGCTAGCAGGCCCAGGATGAAACGCATTCTCTCTATTTTCTATCTCCTCTTAACTCCACTCGTGATCTTCAACGTAAAGAGTATCGAATTGGTAATGATCACCATTCACACCCTCATCACCAGATTGAAGCAAGGATGTCCCGAATAAACCCTGAACTTCCTATAGATATACAGGTTCCTAACCTGCCAATAGTATCCCGCGTTTGAGACATGGGTCTGTTAGTTATACTGATCGCATCTGATCATCTTTTACGGTCTCTGATCAAAAGAGTCTCCTGAGTGGTTGACAATAGCCGCTTTCCTTATAAAAGTTGCCCTACTAGCATAAAAGCTATCACTCTTTAAATAGTAAAAAGAAAAACTGTCTATACAGAATTATGTCAGAGTTTTTAATAGACACTCGGCTGCTCTGCTAAACATTACAAGAGTGAAAGAGATTCATTCTGGGTTTGATAGTGGACTCCTTGATAAGGCTACCTAACAGGTCCTTGTCTACAACACAGGATGTCAGTGAGAGGTTTGAAATTCCTTGTACAGAACAGAGGATGATCCCTTTGATAGTGAAGGTGGTCATCACGGATGTGTGACATAATATGAATATTATCTTTGGCTGTCATTGATCCAATTAAATTACTATTACCAGATGTCTTTTGGATGACTTTGCAAGACATTGTATCGGTCCCCAGGCTTATCTAATATTGGAATAGACGTAAGTTATTTATACCGTAATGCGATAAAAAAGGTCTAAATAAAGTGGGAAAGTTTTTCTAACTATGGAAGAAAACTCTTTCTTCTAAGCCAGTTATTTATACCGTAATGCGATAAAAAAGGTCTAAATAAAGTGGGAAAGTTTTTCTAACTATGGAAGAAAACTCTTTCTTCTAAGCCAGTAATCGAATAGTTGCTCCTTCGAGTGTTTGTATTAAAGTATTAACACAAGGTTTACGGACGTTGTATGTATACTTGTTTTTACGGACATCCAATAAATTTACCGGCAAAGGAAAGCACGTATTTTCTTTAAAAAAGCAAACGATGTGATTAATTCGAAAACACTTGCAATATTAACAGATTGAATATAGGTTAATTAAATCTGTTAATATCTTATAATTGGAGCAACCCACCCGACAAATTGACGGGTCCCGTAAACCTAGTGTTAAATACATAATAATAATTAAGAATGTTAAACCCTTAACGAACGAGCGCATTTTTCTAATACTATGACCAGTAAGTCGACTGATTTTTAGGAAATTAAGTGCTTCATTTCCAGAGCGAGAAAAGATGCATAATTAATATCGCTTTATTTGATTTTATGAAAACTTACAGTAATAATAGGCAGTATACGAACAGATATATCCGTACAAAAGAATACTGAAGTGAAAATTTCAGAAAAATAATAGGAATTGAAATAAACAAATAGATGCGTGTATGTAATGTATAGATTTGTATACATTTATAAATTTATTTTTTATAGATTAACGATATATTTATACAAAATTACTTATATTTTTTTTGGGTGTGGTACTTCTCCCAACAGTCCCCAATGTGAATACCAGGTTTCTTACTACAAGTATCGCAATAATTACGTGTTTCCCGCCTTCCTCCGAAAATGACGATAACAAACTTTATTGACCGCATATAAAACGATGTATTTTCGCTCAATCCTCGGAGAGGAATGAGAGGAATGCGTTCCAGAGCACGGCAAAAAACAATTGCCGATCGCCCTTAATAGTTGCACGTATAAATAAGACCAAACCTAACAGATTTCCTAAAATATCACGTCATGTCGCGTATATGGCGGCATTCGATTTTTTTAGAATATTTATAATGTCGCGAGTATTTTATTCGTTCGTTAAGGGTTAATAAGAAGAATAAATCATTTAATTTCTGTCGCGATACGTGATTTTCTTACGTTTCAGTTTTACCCAGATTTCTTTCTAATTCAACATCTGACTTGCTGCCTGTTTTTCCATATCGAATCCGTGAATCGTTTAGATCTTAGACCGAATGTGAGATAGTGACTGGAAAAGGATTTGCCCTAAGAGCCTCATAACCAGTAGAAGCTGTAATCAACTATGTTCCTGTCCCATTCTAAATGTCATTTCTCGCAATCATGGTGAAACAAACGAAGGCTGTGGACGCAGTGGTCTCACAGGGATCTCGAGTAGACCGAGGGCAGGAGGGAAGCAGATGTTTCCAGTGGAGAAATGAGAGGGTGCGGATGAGAAAGGGGGAAGGTGGTTGAACGAATAAAGTGGAGGAAAGATGAAAAGCTGATGGATAAAGTGCAGAAGAAACGTAGCAAGTGGAAGGAACGGAGGATGAAGAGGAAAAGAGGAACACGGGACAGCGAGAGGAATGATAATAGGGGCGAGGAGAAGGTAATTCAGAAGATGTTAAGTGCCTGATTTGCTGATGTATAACCGTGAAATCCTCGGGATTCTCTGTTTCAACGATGCTTAATGGAGGTATGAAACTGTATCGTCAGTTTTCTTGTTTTATCGAACAGCTGCGACCATTTCCAGATACCTTAAGCTAAATTAGGTGCAGAGAGTGGTATTAAGTCAAACAGATTTACCGTGGAACATAACAGTAATTGTGCATTTGGTTGAATACACATATTCCACAATTATTTTCCTTCTTTCTTTGTTCTTTTGTATAGGTCTTTTCTGTATTTTTATTCTGTCTACTTTGGAGCAGTTTGAAAATGTGATTTCTGCTAGTAGGATGAACGAGAACTTGTTTTCGCAAAATGTACATTAAATATTTTAGAAATTTTATTTATTAGAATTAGATTTTGAAAGAAGCTTGGACTACTACACGATTATCAGAGAAATTTTTGTACTAAACATTATTAAAAATGACTGAGGTCTTCGTGATTTGTTGATTTTCTACATGAATTAAAAAGTATTATGATAATTAGTAATTTGAATATATGACAGTTTTTTGAATAAATTTATTCAACTATTGTATATTTTAATATTAGATTAAACTCCATTCTACTATTTGCAATTATTATACTTCCAATGTATTATGAAAAATATTATGGATCAGAAAATACAAGTAATCCATTACAATTAATTGTATGAAATCTTGTGATTACTAATTATCGTCAGAATTTTTGTAATCATTAATTACTGCCATAAGAACTAAGACAATTATTTCCAAGAAAATGTCGTTATTTATATTCACAATTTTCAAAAGTTTTCAGAAGTTTATAACGCGTATAATATAAGAAAATAATTGGAAATTAAATTTACACCCATCAAGTTAGAATAATTTAATACGTGTGACAACTAAATGATTTTTGTGATGTAGGAATACCGTTACATTTCCATAATGAAATGCCATGTATAATTATAGAGTACAATAGAATGTCGATTATCCGAATAAAATGAGGTACAATTCAGTTCGACAAATTGGCAATAATACATCAGCTATCGATTATTAGGCCGACAGATTTACATAAAAGGAAACGAATATTACATATCGAGAAAAATTTGTATTCCTCGTTTTATTATGCATCGATTGGTATGCGACCCGATAATGCAAAGCATTATGGGAATTTCCTAAACGAACGCTGCTTGATCTTCGATATTTAGAAAATCCAATATTTCCTCAAATAAAATTGTTAACGTAATTAATTATTTCTCTCGAGCAACTATAGTATTAAATTATGCAGTATTTGATATAAAACAAAACTCTTTTATTCGATATAAAAGTTACTAGATAAACATTAGACTAAAGGTCTTTCTCTATGGTATGAAAAATTAAACAAAATTTAGAATCACATTGAATTTCATCGAACTTTCTTGAATTTTGTTAAATTATACTATTTGTCAAAAAAATAAACATAATATCAGTAGTTAACATCTTTCAAAGTAATCACTTTTCATGATGAAATCAATCAGACTAAATTAAGAATAAAGAACATACGTAATTATCAATATCTCTATATTTTAAACAAATAAATGTATCAAGAGTTTCTAAATAAATCTGATACTAATGAAATTATACTATTTACAGCAAATCTATAGAATATATTCCTTCATAAATATTTTCTATGGCAATATCTTGATTGAGAAAGACTAGAATTTGAAAATAACAGAAAAATAAGGACAGCATGACAGCTACTGTCACTAAATAAACAAAGTTGAATCAATTTTTGAATTCTAATCGCCTACAAGAATGTGCATCACAATTACACTATAAAGTCACTAGAAATATTATTCCTACTTTTTCGCTTTTTCATTTACCGTTCTCAAAATATAAAGCAGACACTCGAATGGCTTCTTCGTAAATCATAATTATCCTAATTTGCAAGTACCATGAATTTTAATAATGATAGATCCAAACGAATCCTCGAGATTCAAGCAATTTCATCTCGCGAAGAGGAAAAGGAATGAATAACGAGACACGCAGTTTAACTCTCATTTTATAATTGAGACGAGAAAACTGTTAAATGGAGATAATTACATTAGTTAAAAATTGCCGTTGAATAATTATCGAACTATTGGGTTGGCAAGAAAGTAATTTCGGTTCTAATTTGTTTCAAGAAAGGTTCGATTGCATTACGTTTGTAACGCGTCTCTATCAATTTCTATCAATTCGTACAAAATCGAGCTTCTTAATAAAAAATATCAAGCTTCTTAATAAACCCAAGACACCTTATGTGATTTTTAGTGATATTCAATTCAGTTATGACTTTCATTTTGGAATCATCAACTTCAGAAACTTGACCAGAACATTGATTTTTAAGTAAAAAATTTCCAGAACGAAATTTTTTAAACCAATTCTGACACGCGCGTTCTGTTTCAGCAATGAACACTATAAATTTCAGATATCTCTTTGTCCGAGAATGTTTATTTGTGTACCTCCGTTAAAATTGTCTGTAAACTAAGAATTGTAAACAAAATTACACGGAATTCGTTTGTATAGCAACCTAAAGGTATGAACTACCAAATCTTAAAAGAAAAAAATTCTAACATTGACAAAGGAATAATAAAATAAACGCTATCTACAGACGCAAACCGAAATTACATTCTTGCCAACCCAATATTTTATCCCCTATTCCAAAAGCATTTGAGATAAAATCCGCATGCACATCTATCAAATACAGAAAGGCAGAATGAAACGAAACGGAAACATATATTGTAAAAATATAGAATAAATTGTATAATCCCCTTTTCCAAAAGTAAAAGCCAGCATGACTGGCTTCGGTAAAACCAATTATACCCGAAGGACCATTACCCAGGAAAAAGTATCCGTCTTCATTAATAACTGCCAATGCGTGACGAGCCGAGCGGGCTAATCCTCGGCGGAGCGCCACCTGCCCGTCAGACTCGAATCACGGTCTTTTAATTTCAAGCACTGCGTACATCTCCCGTGGCAATAAGCAACGCCATCTATCAGGAAGCTCACCGCGAATGAGTTTAAAGTGGAAGTTCCGATTCCCGGCGACCCGCGACGGGATCAATTGCCGGGCGAGCAGAAGCGGAGGAGAAGGAGGTGGAGCATCCGTTCGCGAGGAATGAAAGGATTGAAATTAGGTGGGGTCCGGTTGGAATTATTGAAAAATAGGAACGCGAGTAGCCGTAGGGAGCGTGAACGAGGGATAAGGAACCGCGGCGAAGGGTGGGGGGAGGGGGCGGAGAAAGAAAGGGAGAATGGAGAGTCGTTTGGAAAATCGAGACCGAAACGAGGCAACTTCTGCACTACGGCGAGTGCAGCCAGTTGAGTGTGGCCATTGTTGGCGAATGTGGGTCAGCCTGCGCGTACTTCCGGTGGAGCCAGGCAGACGTAAAAGGCGGCCCAAGCTGCACGAAGAAAGAGTAACCGAGTGAAACGGTCGAACGGCGAGTGAGGAGTGGGGGAAGCGCGGATCACGGCAGGTGTCGCGAGCTACCGACAGAGGGCAATGTCGTCGCGTAACGTTCAGTCAACACCGGGACAGCCCCCAGTCATTGTTCGTCAGCCTTAAGGGGTTCACCTCCTGCCGGACCACTGGGGCTCCAGGAATGCCGTTAGGGGAAACGTCTTAACCCTTGTAATTGCGCCGCCGCCTCTAATTTCAACTGCTATTTCCGGCACGAGAGATGGCGGCCACCCGGTGTCTCGCGGTAAACGAGCCACTATCATAAGTGTAAATTAAATTAAATTAGGAGCAGCCGACTGTGTGAACGCGCTGCATCAGGACCAGGGGTATAATCTTCCTTGGTATCCGGATTTCTTTGATCCCCTCCACTCGGGGACTTGCGAATTTTTACGCGCTTTTTTATTCCTTTATACTTGATTTTCGGTATGTTCGATGTATTTTTGTTTTTAGTTTTTAACACTAAATATTCAAAATATTGGGTTGGCAGAAAAGTAATTTTGGTTTTAATTCGTTAAAAAAAAAGACGCGATACAATTGTGGTATGCGAATTTCTTTCAATTGTTTTTATCGAGTTATTTAATAAGTCCAAGATATTTTACGTTTATTTTCAATCGTTGCGTGTGATATATTTTAGCTTTTTTTAATGTCTCGCACAACGATTCGATTCAATTATGGCTTTCATCTAGCTATCAAGTACAGAAGCTTGACAGGACGTTGGTCGAATTGGTTTAAAAAAATTCTGACATGCGACTTCTGTTAAGCAATAAACACCATAAACTTTACATATTTCTTTGTAAGCTGCTTTCTGGCCTTCATAAAGATGAAAAAGTAAAATATGTCGAAAATGCTTATCTTTGCACTCCCATATTAAAATTGGCCGTAAACAAAATTACGCGGAATTTGTTTCCATAGTAATCCAAAGGCGTCAGTTACCAAATCTTAAAATAATAACGAAATAAACAACGCTATCTACTGGTACAAATTGAAATTACTTTCTTACCAACCCAATGTTTTTGTTTTTGGAAATTGAATTTTTCTATTGTTTTTGCACTATTTCAACCTGAAGGAAATCTAATAATTTTGGAAATATGATTAGTTTGCTATACCATTTTAGTTTGTAACGAAGTAAAATAACCTTGTCAATTTTATTCAGATTTCAAAACTGGAAAAGAATACTCAACTATTTTTAATTTGTTTTTGTCCACAAATTTTTCGTGTATTATAGTTTCTTAAAAATATTTACGAGTGGTACATTTGATTTGTGTACCTTCGAAGTATTATTTTGGTAACGTTTTTTGAAATATAACCATATTATTTTTGAATAATATTTTAATTCTTAAATAACTTTGGAACTGTGATTGGTTAAATTAATTTGCGATATTGCAATGAACTAAATGAATCAATTTGTATTATGAACAATTATGAGATATTTAATATACTGTATATTACATTGGCAATTAACATAATTACGTGTATTATTAACCAGATTAGCCGTTTCATCTCTAGACTTACTTTTATCATCAACGATCAACTGATAAATAAATTCGATTGCTATGTAATAAACATTCCTTACTTTTCTCGTTTATCATGTATTCATTATTTGAATTTGCAACACAATTTGAACGGTAATAATTTATGATAGTTGTTTAACATAATTCACCGTTCTACGGAGTTAATTCAATTACAGTTGAAGTATTTTCAAATTACTTCTGACTTCTTAAGCATCTTCACTTCCATTTACAAACTCTGGAAAGTAGCATTAACAATGTCTGTTTCCTACTTATTCAATACGTCCTATACATTTCAAAAACGGTACACCACGAATCTATTTATTTATATTTGACACTGGTTCATATATTAATTTATATTATCACTCGTTTACCATTTATTTACTCGAATGTTCGTTTTGAACTTTAACAAGAGTGAAACATCTTTGGAAAACAAATTCGACGTATTTTTATAACTTCTATCGGTCGAAATTTCTTTCAAATTTCTATATCCATTTGTACCCTCGCACAGTTCCGTGTATAATCAATTTCTTAACGAGATAACAGACACCAGAGGCTCGCTTAATTAACGCGATGAAAGGAAAGGAGGGAAAATAAAAGCAAAAATACATCGTCAAGTTGATACTGTTACATTCATTGGGCTCGTTACCGTTGGCTAAAGGGACCATTTCCACGTGCCCCTGGGAAGAGTTTATGTCGCTAATGCGTAGCAATTGGTAATTTACAGCAGCCCCACCGTTTGGGAATACCGAGTTACGACATAGTTAACGACAATCGTTGATAAACATCGACTGCCATCGCTAAGCTTCAAGCATCTCTGGAGTTTAGAATATTTTAATGACAAATAGGGTACAGATTACCTCCTGGCATCCACCCAAGCAAGTTAATCTAAGGATTTAGTTATATCACAAACGTCATCGTTCATGGTGACTGAAGACTGGTCGAACAGTGACATTAAACAGATATAAGAACGGAATAATGAAATATATTGAGTGTCCCATAAGTTTTTTTTGCACTAGGATCTACTTGAACTAGCTATATTTAACAATTTAGTTTACAATGACGCCTCAGAGGCATCGTAAGACTATCGGGACAATTTGCAACAATAAATCTTTTTTTTGTTTAATAATCAACTAATCGTAATTATTTATCAAACATCTTGCAAAGTTAATTGTACCGCGCACCTGTATATACAAATCATAGGAAGTTTGCGATTTGTATAGTTTCGAACGCTCAGCCAACGATCTTGGTGTCGCTTTTGTTGAAAAATAAATCGTAAAGGCAAGGGGTTAATATAAATATACAAGCTTATTTATCAGCCGTCCATATCATCGGTTTCAGTTACCTCAGAGCTCCTTTAAATTACGTTTCGTTGATGACATTTTCACTTTTAAAGCTTTTTTCTATACCGTTTAATATGAACAATGAAGCATTTGCAATGTGGTATGTTTCGTTGCTTTAAGAAAGGTACTTGTTAATCCTTGAAATAGTACAAAAATCTTAGAAGAATGGAAGGTGTATTCGTAGTAAAAGAAAGAAAAGGATGAAACTTATAGGACACCTTAATATTATTCAATAAATATATAAAATATTAGTATCGAAAATCGTGTGCCTAATAGTGCTTATTATTATCTTCACAGTTTGAAAATTGGTAGACCTAGTAGATAATAACCAACGATGACAACATATGAAACCACAATTTTCAAAAAGAGGTGTTACATGTTTAACCAAAAATGAAAATTTATGTGCCTCATGATGACAATATTTTTATAATTCATGTCTATTCAAATACTTTAGGCTTCATTTATTTAGTCAACATGAAAATAAAAATTCTGACTAATCATAATAATTCTGATCCAATAAACAGACATACTGCACCACGATCAATCTGTGAATTTAATCATAAATGAATTGATATGTAAAATTTCACATCACGGGCTATAGTAAAAATTCGCCTACGTCATCTTTATGATTAGATTATGAATACACTATGGCTAATTTGTCATTCGATCCTATCTAATTTGATTTGTGGACACCTTTAATCGATAACGAAAATTCGCCTATACTTTCTTTGCAATTTTAATAGGAAGATGCAGCCATTCTAGCGTGGCCAATTTGTCACTCGATCCTATACGATCCAATTTGTAGGCGTGACACCTTCAGCCAATAATGAAAATTCGCCTAACCTATCGTTGGAATTTTATTAGAAAGATGGAGTTATGACCCTGTAATCAATTTGTTGTTAGATCCTGTGTGATCCAATTTGCAGACGTGACTCTAGGGTAATAATAAAAATTCATTTGCTCTAGGATTGCTCTTGGGATTCTAAATAAAAGATTCGTTATACTATGATCAAGTCGATAATCCAATTCGTAGATATGATATCTCTATCTGGTACCAAAAATTAGCTTATCCTGTCTTTATAATCCTAAAGTAGATAATAGGCTTATTATATTACGATCAATTTGTCATTTAATCTCTGTAATTTGTTGAAGTGACAGTCAAATTTTTCTAGTCAATGCTCACATTTCTAATAAAAAGTAGACATATTACAAAGGGTATGCCAAAATTAACGCAAGATTTGAATTTTGCGCCATTTATGTGGTAAAGAGTTGTCAATGAAAAAAAAGAAATCAGCGTGACAGTTGACAGTTCAGGGTTATTAGCCCTTTATAATCGACATTCCTTACACTTCAGAAGAGAAGAAATTCAACGATTCACTGCCATAAAGCCAATGATACTCCTTACAGCAGTAAAGAAAAATCGTACAATAATTAAGACGTAGAATTATTTAATTTCAATACCGCACATATTATTGTATTATTTTAAATTGAACATATTCATTAATATCGATTTTCAAAATTTTATCTAACGATAACTGAAGGTCCCCTCACGAATACAAAAGATTAAAAATGGAACACGGTACACGAAAGAAAAAAATAATTACAATTTGCAATTTTTAATCAAAATCTACTTTCTATCAAAATTACTTCTTTCGTGAATTTTGGGACACCCTATACTTACACTTTGATCAATCAGGTCCAAATCTCCTCTAGGACTAGTAGTCAAGTGATATGACAAGTAAAACACAGTAGTGAGGTTGAAATGAACAGTCTAGACAATTCTAGATAAATATATTCAACATTGATTGTCTCTTTCCGGCTGATAATTTATCGAATATATTAAGACAAAAGAATTTCTATTTATTATAGTACATTAGATGGTGGATAACACAGACAAACAAGGTAATTTAGCTTGACAGATCAGTAACAATACATGAGTTATCGATTATCCGGACATGGCAACCGGATAAAGGAGAAGGCAAGCAGAGTTAAGTGGGAGAAGTTTTAATACCAGTTAAATAATGAAGAAGTAAAAGGAACCTTCAAGAATTTCTTTCGACGTAATCGGATTATCGATCATCAACGAATTAACTTTCGAATAGTCGGGAGAAAATTAAAACTTTGTAATCGAATGAAGGAAATAAAAATTGCTGCACGCTTCAATTGTATTTTCTCATTTGCAATATAAATCTACTAGTAGTTGAACAGAAGACGCTTGTGTAATTATTTTGAATATATATTAAATACATTTGTTGACAAGAATTATATTGTTTACTTCTTGAAACAATGAAATATTAAAATTTAATGGAAATTATACTAAAATAAGTCTTGTTAATTAAATAAGTATATATAAGAATATTTAGTTGACATATGTAAAACTATGTAGAATTAAAAATATGATAAATATTGTATTACACTATCCAAATTATATATTTAAAAAATTAAATACACATTAAAATTAAAATCTTGAATGAAAGGATAATAAGAATTTTACATATCTTCTTTGAGTATCTTATTTACAGCTTCTTCTTTAATTTTCTATTTTATTAAATTAAAATATATTAAAAGTTTTTCTCAATCTTCAATTTTAATATATACATTTCAGAAGGTAGAGAATATACAAAAATTCACGAATCATTACTTTGCATCTTAACTATATCAGTAAGCCTATCTCAACACACCTGCATAAAGATCTACTGTATAATAATTACATCTAATTAATTTTCGTTAATTATATTCCAATCTTCAATTTCTAACACAGTGATTTTTTTCTAAATTTGAACACACACGTTAATCGTGTGAGAGAACGACACGAGTTAACGGCGAACTTTACATTCGCTAGAAACGGTGCTGCGTTAAAAATTACGATCTATCGTTAGTAGTTTTAAAAAGATTAATTTCTGGATGGTATCATCTCCAGGCTGGCTCCAACTTGCGCAAAGTTACTGCTTTCATAAAACTTCTTGTTGCGATCCCGTAATCATGTCGTGAATATAACGAAATAAAAATTCACGGAGTTCTTCGTTTCATCGAAAAATTTCATTTCACCGATGATCTCGCGCCTGATATTCTGAAAAGATGGTGCATCACTAAAACTAATTAAGAAACACACCCTCTAACTACTTGTGACTTTGATTATATAAAATTCGAGGAATTAATAAACTTTAAAAATAGCTATAATAATGTAACCGTTAATAATTAAATAACAATGGAAAATAATAGTTGATTTAATAATAGGTAATATAATATAATAATAGCAGCGATAATAATAATAATAATATAATATAATAACTATAATACCAAAATATAGTGAATATAGTCATCATGAACGATTTTTTCTAAAGACACGTACAGTGATGTCAAAGTTATCAGAAAATAATGATATTTTTTAAATTATTACTTTCTAGATTATGCTAATGTACATTTCCGTCATTGATTGTTGATTATTTTAGGAAGTTCAAATGATTTGCAGCACATGTCAGACATTCCCAAAATAGTTCATCACCTAGCAGCTGACATTATGAATCCTGATAGTCAGATTTGGGTACAATTTTCAGATAAAACTTAATAGCCATTGCTAACTTAAAAGTACATAAAATGCAAAAATCTTCTTTGAAACTAAACCTGATAGAAGCCATCAATAGTAAACATAACATTATTTCAAGCAGAGCTTAGAGAAGCTGTCTAAGATCAGATCAGAACTTAGCAGAGATTAACCAGAACTCAAGTTCATCAATAGGACTCAAAGCTTCATCAGTCGATGGATATGTACGTCTACAAGCATAGACATTAATCAAAATTATCACAGGTATCAATTAGAACTCATGTCAATCAACAGAAATCAGAACCTCAGACTACATGTACTTGAATGCATAAACATCAATCAAAATTATCACAGAAATTAATTAGAAATCACATGGAACAAGAGAATCAGGGTTTCCATAAACCTGTTGAAGATTCTAACAATAATTACTCATAATGTGTAATGTATACAATGCAATATAATCAATCAATGAAGAATTTTGATGAATATACTGTGGTACTGGTAAACATAAATTTTAACATATATTTATATGTTTGAGTTGGACGAGTATGCATAGAATATCAGTATGAGCGAATTTAGGATGTATGAAAGAACAAGTACACGTGTAATCAATGAAGATTAATATGGATTACATATGTGTGTGAGTAATTCACGAAAAAAAACGACAAATGAAAGATTAAATGGAAAAATTAGTTCCAATGGAGAAATCATTAAGAATAGACGTGTGATCCACTTTTAAAGTATAAAATAAATATTTATTATACTTGAATAAGTATACTATCCATTACTAACATATACTATTCTTGTCTTCTTTCTTTAATAGCTTATAGTAGTTATTGGAAGATCAAATATTGAGACCAAAGATCAAAGACCAGTCTTTCACTCTGAGTGACACTCTTCAGTTATATTAATTTCAATACCATTCAGTATCATCATAAACCCTTGTGAAAATTAATCTAAATATCTATAAATAAATTTTTCAATGACGGAGCGCAATCTGTTTGATAGTTCTCACAGCCTAAATCTAAGGATGTTCTATGTAACTGAAATGATTAACATCACTAAAAGATATTCAATCATCCAAGATCATCTTGGAGAAAGAGTTTTAAATATGTAAGTTTCCTATGTTTATCAGAAATTTGGAGATATCCATACCTCAAACTTAATTCAACAACTAATCACATGTCAAACTAGTCAAAATTTATAGCTATGGAAAACACTAAATTGTATACACATATACAGTTTATACAGTTATATTATATAATTATAATTTGACACAATTACTATTAATATTAAATGTATAATTATATACTTATACTATACGGATAGAAATCGTAGTTATACATGCAACTGTAGGAAGGAAAAATTTAAATATAACTCTGCACGTTAATCTTTTGTAAATGATAATACATATTACAATGCATAACTAAAAAAA
>NIJG01000171.1:186658-198374 GCA_002201625.1 Euglossa dilemma
GTAAAAGTAAAAACCGGAACGAATTTATGGGACGACCTAATATATCTACATATGCACCCAGCATCGCGAAGGATTTTCTTCGGAAAAACTGTATTCGATTCACCGCAATTATCCAACGAACCCTCTAAATCCGCGTTTCGTATTTTCATACGCCACACGAATAAAAAAAAGCTGCAAAAATGTTTCACCTACTTTAGCCTGAATAATATTCGTAACAGAAGGTCGAGGACATCATTTAGCACAGGTAGCCTCGCTTCTGCCGAAACTGGCGAAGCTCGGTATCAGTGCTGCAACTCCGAAGATCTGTTTCAACCAGACGCGCTGAATACGAGGTAACGAAACGCTCGGCTGCATTGAGATTTAATTACTCGAAATTTTTCGGCGTTAATGAGCGAGCTAAGCAATACGGGGCAAAGATCCATCAGCTTGCCTGACACGGTATACATCACGGCTGCAGAGAGAGCCGGTGAACTTCCAGGATGATATCCAGGGTTATTATTAGCCGCCTTGGAAGCAGGCTGATGTACAATACGGTGCGTTACTTTAGAAGCTCGCGAGCCTAGTCGGTTCGTAATAGAGCTTAACTATTTTAATGAGCAGCCATGCCTGGGATGGTTTCGACCGGGGAATACCAGCCTATTGGCCAACCCCTCAGTCTCCTCTTGGGGTGATACTCCGTTTTCCTCGAGATACGAGACTGCTCGCGCTTTGGATGTTGCTTATAGTTCGGGCTTTAGGGCTACTGATTATTCCTCCAATTTATGACCTAAATCTGGACATTAATGACCATCGCGTACTGTCAGTTTTAATTATTAGGTCGATCGGAAAGTCACTTCGATTATTCCCAACAGAGAATCTAATTCTATTTTTTTCACAACCAACTTCACACTTCAGCCACATAAAAAAAAAAGGAAAACGAAATTACTTTCTGAACGACCAAATATTTTACCATGCAACGTGTCCTTGTACCATTTTGTATTGCTATTCTACCATTTTTCAGATAATTTTTTAGTATTCTGTATTATTACATTTTTATTACTTTATAGGTACTTTGGTATTGCTTTGTTTTGTTTCTTCTTTTGTATTACTTTGTAGGTACTTTGGTATTACTTTTGTATTTTGCAGGTATTTTTTGTACTGCTAAGTATTATTCATTCTCTTGTACTTCTGTAAGTCTTCTGTGGTATTATTTTGTACTATTACTTTTGCATTACTTTTTTTTATTGTCTTCTACTAATACTTTTGTAATATTTTTCAGACACATTTGGACTAGTACCTTCCTTGCAGGTAGGTTTATATTATATTTTATGCTCTTTTGTATTACTTTGTATTACCTTACAGGTGCAATTGTGCTATTTTGCACTGTTTGCCAGTAACATAATTGTAGATTCTATGAAATTAGTTACTACCTTAGTTATTTAAAACCGCAATTGGCTACGTTAAATTCGATAAATAATTGGCAATTACTTATGCTAATATTTTGCAACCGGAAAAATTTATTACTGAAAAAGAAAGAAAAAGTGAATTAACCTTCAACTGGCGACACGATGTGAAATTAAGACCGTGTTTTAGCGATGCATGTCAAGTTATTATATTTATACTAAAAATGGAAAAAGAAAAAGAAATTTCGTTTCGATTACTAATAAAAATGTTCATTTCGTTTACGGATTATCAAGGAATAATTAATATGACAATATCATCTAATAAATAGTATATACTATAGCAAAAAAAGATCCCAATTGAAGATTAATATACACCTACAACAGCGTCACGTCTGATAAAAGAAAAAATACAAAAATAAAAGAATAGGTAGAAAATGATGAATATATCCTCATAATAACTCCTATGGATTAACGATTCATGTTAATAGACAAAGACCATCAAGCGTCAACACTTATTCATTCATCAAACACCATAAACCAATGAAGCAAGAGTGATTTAATTTCCCATATACCCATCATAAAACCATAAAACAAACGATTTATACATAAAAGGACGATCAATAAGCACGAGTCCAACCCAATCCATCACTAACTATTCATTCATTACACACAATAAACCAATCAAGCAACCAAATTTATTTACAAGAAAGACGAGAAAAAAAGAAGATACGAGTGAATTAATTTCCCATAAACCCACCATAAAACAAGCGACTAATGCGGTAAAAGGTCGATCAATCAGGGCAATAAAAGGATACAAATCAAGGCTGTTATCGGAGAAATACACTCTGCCGGTATTTATCAAAATTACCCATGATTCACTAGGCAAATCGGTTGCAGAGGCATAAACGAGAGTTTTAGAGTTATTATCTCCTCTGGTAGGTCGTAACTATGAGTTACGAGAGAATGCCGGTATCGGTGTGTACACAGATCGACGTACAGGAAACACGGCCCAATAGAAAGACGAGAAAACCGCTTCATCGAGCACGAGGAAAATCGAATTACGTCGCGTTTCGTCCGATTCGTTTATCGCCCTCGAATGCGGCTCCTAACTGTACAACCAAGCGCGAACAGCCCCGTCCGACCAGCGCGTGTCCCTTGTCCGTTCCCGTGTGCCCCGCATGCGATATGAATCTCGTGGAAAAACCGATTGATCGACAATGAGATAACGGCAGAACGAAATTCTCCACGCGAAAATTTCCAACTGACATTTTTTTCATCCGCCCGGTCCTGTTCTACGGTGTTCCCGGCAAGCACCAGGAATTTCCGGCCCTGTTTAACGACTGTTAGATGCATCATCCTATCCTGGCCTAACTCGTTTCTTCGCTACGACCCGTTCTTTCTACTTTATTCTAGGAATTTTGAGTGAAAGAAAAATTTCTTTAAAAAAAAAGAACGGGTGCCTAGATAACCGGACGAATTTATTAAGGTCTAGGAAAAAATTTATAGGAAATAAACGAAGAATGATATTTGAAAAATTCAAAATGCAGCGTATTACGGAAGAAAGGGAGAATAATGTAATGTGAATTGTATTTCGATATTTAGCGAAAATTATACGAGTAATAGCAATATAAAACATTATAGGAGTGAATGCTCGATAGCTCTTTCAATATTTATATTGACTAAACTTTGACTAATAACTGTATACTAAACACTGACTCGCTGTCAAAAATTACAGCACAGTTTTATATATGTTTTGAAACATTAATAACAACCTAATCATCAGTCAGGAATGTCTGTGAATAATTTAACCATGATTTAAACGAAAAAATGTTATTTCTTCTTCTTTTAATTATTTTCGTACCTAGAATCACAACGTGTGACAATTCGTTTTTCGTTCTTAGGGTGATGTTCACAGTTTTAGTATACTAGATATGAGGGTATGTGGTGAGAAAAATTTTGGAATTTTTATTTAGTCGGAGGTAGTCGGATTTATTAGAGAAATATAATTTTTATGTATTTTTATGTGTATATATTACGCTAATGAAGATGCACTACCCCTGGGAAAAAATTTTCAGCTAGACACCATAAAACGAAATTATTTAATCTCCTCCTCGGGGATACTGGAACGTGTGTGTATGTTTAGTTTCTTCTTCATAACTTATGATTGTTATAAGTGAGAAGCAAATTGGAATTAGTTGAAATTAGTTGGTTATTCACCATAGAATCTCTTAACAAAATTAAAAAATGATCGCTAATAGCTTTGTATTGAAACTTTATAGTACAGGCCTCAGAATCAGTTTGAAAGCATTTATATATATAAAAAAAACTTGCATAAGAGAAATTTCATTGTAAATATAATAGAAAAACAGTTAATAATATTTATAACAATATTAACTAAACATTTACACGTGTAAAAAAGAATATGTATATATAAATATAAAATTAAAAAAAAATAATACTATATTTCCAATTTTTTATAATTGCTATAGTTGTCACCAAGTTGTTTAAATTATATACTGACTTCACACCGTGATAAGTAACACTTATTCGCATATTCATTTTCACGACATTAACACAGTTTTGTAGAATGAAAAATTGGTACATTACAAAACTCACCATTATCCACGTCAAATTGAATTACTATACCTGATAACGAAGGACAGTGAAAAATTTGAACATATAAAAATATATTTAACAAGAATTATCGAAAATGTCAACAGCAAAATTTGCCCCGCAGTGAAATAAAATCTAGGTTGGAAATTAAACCGTGGAAACGGATCGTACATTGGAATGAAGCACTAAAAAAATTGTAATTCATTATTCCATAATTTACATTGGGAAATTTATAATTCGAAGACACCGATAAATTGAAATTAATTACTTTTATATAGCATCGTTCGAAAATGAAATGCAGCAGCACTAAATATTATGCATTTTAACGAAACGGGAATATTTATTCGATTTAATCGACGGGATGATTTATTCTATTTAAAAGAAATTTAATACGCGATATATTAGCGAAATGTCGCTTTGGTAAATAGCGCGGAATTCGCGTTTGAACGTCCAGGCGATTAGCTTAATATTTTACTAGAATATTACATCGACGTGAGCAGAGGGTGGGCTTAGTTTCCCTTAAATATCAGCGATAACGCTCATCATAATCCAGGTTAATACCCTCTTCTTTAAATGCAGATAGAATTTGCGAGATTTCTCTCACTCGTTCAAGGGATAGAATATTTTCCTCGTTTCCCATTATCAGGATATTCTATAAATTTCAAAAGAGTAACTGTAATTTAAATACAGTGATTCATAAATACCAAGACCAAGATAATTAAAAATAGCAATCGTTAAAAATTATTATCTACCTCATAGCTCATCTGTGCATTTTAACAAAAAATTCTCCTCAAATAGATTTAAAAATAATTTTCAAAATTCGTATAGTACCAATATTTTGATTGTAATGTATATTGTATTTATTATAATGTTTAAACATATACTTAACATCACTTCACCTATTAAAAAGTTATTAATACTACGCAACATTTGTTTTTAAACAGGTTATGTCATGAATAATAATATATTTATTATTAATATAACTTGAAAAAGTATATAAAATTTATTATGTATATATCTATTATATTATATGGTATAAAATATTATTCATGTACATCAAATTTTTATTGCAAAAATTTCAGCTATTTAGGAATTTTTACTAATAATAAAATTACGATTAACTGTACTAAAGCACGATATTAAAATTTTAACTCGTTGTTCTCTTCAAAAGCTATTTCGAAACAAATTTATAAACGTACCTTCCACTCAATATACGTATTTACATTAACACACAAACATTCTCCCATTCTCTATTCGACATTCTCATTCACTCAGTCCAGGTAAACCGAGCAGACATTCCTAGAATGCATTAGAGCATCTAAATCCTTCAGTGTCTATGTACTCTTCTGCTCTTAATCTCAAGCACTTGGTTCTTCCATGCATCTCTATCACTCACGCTCAAACAATTCCAATAAATAATTCTACCAAATTACATAATACAAAATTAAATTTGATATTCCTCGAATTAAACGTTATAATTGTAAGTACAAAAAAATACATCTTGATTTACGTTGGAAAAAGAAGGAAATAAAATCAAAAGGAAGAAAGAAAAATGATAAAACAGAAATAAGAAAATTTTAAATGACAATCTTGTTCCTGATATTATTATACAATATCTATTTCTATATTTCAAGCTTTAATTTGTTAAGATACAAAAGCCTGTTTCACGATAGTTTTGCTTTTAATACATTAATTGTGAATTTTATAAAGCATATTCACGTAGAAATTTTATACATGTAAATACATCATAATAATTTACCATGCACTGTAATTGAATATGATCCTCGTGTATTTATCGATACATCGGATATTTCGGAGCTTTTTTTTGTGGATCGAGGTGAAGAGAATCTTTGATACGAGGGTCTTTTGTTTTTCTATGTACTGAGAATATTCGCAATTTTTCTTCGGTAGTACATAGAGAACGTTATATATATCACATAAATTATATAATAAATTAAAATTAAATAATATCTCTATATGAAGAAAATTGGAAACTTAAAATACTAGTAGGTTCTGTAATAATGTTTTTAGTATACCTTATATAGTGATAGAGCAATTATGAATACAGATTTGTTTTCAGGAATGTAAATTGAATAAGAACCACACAAAGGATATTACAGTTTAAAATTCGCGTTAAACAATATATTCACTGTAGCAATTTTTATCCCATTTACGATTAGTAACAAATTAGTAACAAATATGGTCGATACAAAATTTTAAAACAGCAGTGATCACTATAGTAATTTTCATCGAGTCTATTATAATCAAAATTTACAAGGAACAAAAACCATCTGCCCAAAATTTATATTNTAATAAAATACTCGTTTAATGCGACCACTACTATAATCACTATTTCCTCACTATAGCTAAATTTTTCAATTTCTATAATAACAGCTTTTTCAGCTTATGTTTTACCTTGAGAACAAATATCTTTTTGAATTATGGTTATACCAATATATAAAAGTATAGTATTATGAGGAGGTGTTATAGTAATTAGAAATTTAATTTCTGTTATTCCTTACATCTGATAATTTTTAGTTCAATGAAATTGTCATCCATGACTCAAAAACAGATAACAAAAAACTCGAAAAAAGAGAATCACGATTTTGAGAAGGTGTTATAGTAATTACAAATTTAATTTCAATTATTCCTTATATTGAACAATTTTTAGTCGAATGAAAGCATCATCTATAAATCAAAAAAAGATTTAAAAAAACACGATAATAGAACAATAGAGTTAACAATGGAACAATAAAGGACCTTTGATACATGCTCCCACGACGTGTCGACGTATCAGCAGTGGCAAAGTAAAAGAAACCCTTAACAGAAAATTTTATTGCGACGAATGACAGAAAAGAATTCGAAGCCGGGAATTCTGACATATCGTTGATACGTTCGTAATGCGACAGCGATGCGAAAGAGCAGTATCGATGAAGCTTTCCAACTTTTTCTTTGATATCTCGCTGGTCTGCTAACGATGCACACGCACTTCAGCTATATTTACGCAACTTGCTCTACTTTTTTGCCAGGCAACAAACGAAGAACAGAGGAAAGAGCAGAAAGCATTTCGAAATATTCGTCCTTCATCTCCTGTGTAAATTGTGCTACCAAAAGTGTACTCGTTGTCTGTAAAATATCCTTTTCAAATTTTTATACACTTCTGACAATT
Organism: Euglossa dilemma; assembly: GCA_002201625.1. NCBI lineage: Eukaryota > Metazoa > Arthropoda > Insecta > Hymenoptera > Apidae > Euglossa > Euglossa dilemma. The sequence goes on from NIJG01000171.1 coordinate 193,823, forward strand.
TTTCGAAATTAATAATAAGAACATTTTTTTTTTTTTCTTTTTAAATTCGCTACTAACTTAGGATGTAGCGTTTTATATGAAAGTGACATTTTTATTTATCAAGTATTTCTCACAAATTTTGAAGTATTCGTAGTAATTTAAAAAATTGTAAATAAGAAAAAACGGTTCTGCTTTATTCAAAAGAAAACTCGGATAAGTGTAGTTTTATTTTATTTAAAAGTGCAATTTCTGTTTATGAGATATTTTTTTCGTATTTTCAAGCGCTTCCAAAAGTTATTGAAACTCCAGAGAATGTAAAAATCATTTTGTTATTTATAATTTATAAATATTTGGATCTTCAATTTTCTATTGCTACAGGTTGAAAAGATATTGTTATTGTGAATAAAAAGAATTACTGTATTCATAATAATCACCTTGGAGTTATATTTTATCAATAACGATATTCTAACTACTCAAAGAGAGTACTACTGTTAACTCCTCCTTAAAATTTTCGCCTGATCTCATATTGCGAAGTAAATGCTCAAAATTTGTCTCAACAAATATATCCGTATTACTAAAAGATATTTGTTTGGTAATTACATTTGCATATAACACAATATTATATTATATTAAAATACTACATATAATAACATAATAATAAGATAATACACCAATATACAAAATATAAAATTTAACTCCTCAAAAATTCCAGGTATCTACCCACACGAGCGGTATTAATCTTTTTTTTCCATCTATCATACCCCAATATATCTTGAAAAATTGTTTTCATCGAAATCAAACGTCACGAAAATCCTTAAAATAAACGACCAATCATCCCGGAGCGTTGATTAACATGTACAGTTTAAAACGAGGCTTTGCAAACGTTCAAATAAATATTTAACGAAAACGAATGGGCCGATAACGCAGGAAATACGTATACGAAATAACGCATACGCTTTCCTAACGGGAAATTATATCAAATTATATTCACAATTAATTACAACTCTCTTCCGTTTTATTTCCCACGCTTGACAATCACGCAGGAGCAGCGACCGTTCAAAATGCTCCTCCATCCGTACACAGCGACCGAATAATTACAGCCGAAAGGTAAAATCCAGGTTGACTTTTGCCTTTTTCCCGTTCCGCCACTCGAAATCGGTTAATAAGCAGCGATAGGGAAACAATGAGAAACGACACGCGTGCACGGAACAATAAAACAGCGGCATAGGGAAAATGAGTTTTCGTTCGATTAAATAAAGCGTTCCCCCGACCGGGGGAGTCGGCGGGAAAACATAAATTTCCCGGCAATTTATACAAATTACAGAGGACCATTAACAAACACAGGGAACAGCGTTGGTTCTGCCACGGCGATTTATAAATCAGCGTATCTCTGAGCTTTCAATCCTCGCTGCTGTACAGCCTTCTCTCAGCGCCGCGCGTTTCCGCGCTTAATCCACTTTTTCTTTTCCCTTCCCGTCCGCGCCGTTTCACCGCCCGCCACTGAATTTTAACCGTTTGGGAATCGTGCTTATAACGACGGAACTGCCGGCCGTTGAATTCGCGACGCCGTCCCGTTGTGAAGCCGTATTCTGAAGATAAGCCAGCCAAACCGAAATTCCAATGCTAGAGATAAGCCTGTGAAAACGAAATGCCGATACCTCCGGCCTAAACTCCGAGCACTCTCCAAGATGAGAGTTGAATCAAACACCGATATCTTAATACCACACCTGCAGTGGCCTAAATGACCGTTTTAAACAATCCTTATATAAATATTACAATCGTACCTAGAAAATATTCTTATTATAGAGAAGTGAAATCGCAATACATGCTGAAGAACACATTTTCTACTTTACCGCCATATTTGGTGTGTCAATAATCAGCAAACTTTATACTCTGCTATGTTTTCAAAAATGAAGAAATTTCTGTAATTATTAAGGTTCGTTCTTATTTATAAATATTTCCGAGAAACGGCAATAAAAATGTCAATTTTTTCTAATGATGAGATACGTATGTTCAAAATAAACATAAACTACGTAAATCAGCTCTTAAAATTAATTGGAACGAATATTATGGTTGATATTATTTTCTTATTATATCATTACATTTATTAATCATATTCACATGCTTAACAAAATTACTTTATGTCATACTTTTTAATCCGTTTTGATATGTAATAAGTCAATATGGCATTCGAAATTCAACGTTCAATGTTGCAGTACGATTTTTCTTCCAATCTTTCAATGTGTCCCTTTATTCTGTTCTTTAAAGGTTCCAATGCTTCTTCGTTCATCGGTAATTTAACTTTTTAAATCTAAATTCTAAAGATCTGAAGATAAGAGTAAAATTAAACACCGATACCTTCGATTTAACACTAAAACTACCAATCTGAAACGTATACCTAAACATCTAAATGCAGGTAATTCGTATTAATTAAAATATTATANCAATCTCTAACGTATACCTAACTATATAAATGCACGTAATTCGTATTAATTAAAATATTATAATGACAATAAGAGACCCTACTTTTTCACTTTGAACCTACTTTGATAAAATATCGATATAATTTTTCCCAAAAATAGCTGCATATTTTCAGTAATTGCAAAGGTAAAATCTCCAAACCAAGTCATTTTTGACTCCCATGGTAGTTCTGGTGTTAAATTCTAAACACCAAAAGATGAAACTAAAATTAAATACTCCAAAGGAGTGAAGACTGTTGCGGACCCAATTACTGCGTGTTCGCAGGACTGAAAATGGCGGGCACTGTCGTTGGGTTGTAAGGCAAACAGTGCAATATGTTGCCAACGATCTTCGACTCTGCATGATCCACTTTGTTTTTACAGCAAACATCAATCAAACTGAATGAGTGCTTAAATGAGTACGAAAGTATATTAATTTTGAAGTACGATGCGCTCGCGATTGACTATGTTGCTTGATAATGTTGGTCTGATGTCCGTGATTGACTTGACTTGAATAAGTACCTAATGCCAGACTATTTTGATGACTGAACAACTGAATGATAATTGACTGACTGACAAATTGAGTGCTAACGACTAACGATCTTCCGAAACCAAAAACTTGTCGTGACTAACCAAAGAGAAAATGGTTCCCTGATTGGCGAGTTGGAGGTCCAAGGGTGGGCCCTTGGTCCACGAATCAGGTGTCCCCAAGGAAAGGAAGATCATCCTCCGTAATAAAGTGGTTGGTAAAGGAAATCCCTCCTTCAAAAGGAAGTTCTTCCCTTCTTGAGGTGTGACCGACGAGACCCCTTGATTCTATGTCTAGAATTCTAGATTCTAATCTAGATTCTATGCCTATTGTCAGCCAAATCCTAAGTGATGTTACCTAGAGCCTAAAATTAGACCAAAAGGAATACCTCTTGCTCGGAGACCCGAGGAAAATGACTAAAAAATGCAAAACGTACAGTAAGTCAAAGAAACAAGAAAGAAAAAAACAGCATTTAGGGTCTGACTGACATAAAATCGTATTGGGTCTTCTAGGCTTGGGTTGTGTCCCCCGATGGGACCGCGAAGGATTATAGAATCCTGAACAAAGACCCACAACAGAGTAGCCTGTCAAGACCCCAGAAGTAGCGGTTTGTTAAAACCGAAATTAGCCACAGTGGTGCACAATTCCCTCACGGACGTTGGCCATCAAATTAACTGGCAAGTCGATAGCTCAGATGGAGAATGGATAATGATCGAATGCGTTCAGTTCCGAATGATAGACTACAAACGCCATTGTCCCGAACTATAAAATACCTTTTATTATACCTTTTATTAAGTCAAAACGAAATTGCAAGCACGAACATGCCAGCGTTGTAAATTCAAGATCACATAACTTACGCGACAGCCATTCCCTAAATACCGTTATATTTAATTCTTCAAGCAATCTCACCTTCGATATTCCCACTCGCGATATTCCAATATTTGCGTGAAACTCGTAAAACCGCTAACCGGGCCGTATTAACAGCAGAAAGCACGTTTGATCTATTTACATAACCTCCAAACCGATATAACCTCAAATTCGCAAACAAGGAAGATGGGTATCGCGTGTCTAGTAACGGGTAAGAACGAAGCTGGATATTTCGTTCCAGTGACGGCGATAACCCATTCACTGCCAGGAAAATTTAAAGCATTTTACATTTGTCTTTAACACTAAACCTACCATGGTCAAAATGACCGGTGAATAGGAAAAAAGTAGAAGATTAAAAAAGTAGAATAACGCAAGACATCGCGAAAATCTCTATATGTATATTGGAAGAAAATTTGCGAAGACGAATAATAAAGTATATTATAAGAATAATAACAAAGTTGAACGCGACGTTTTTAACACAAGGTTTACTGAACCCGTCAATTTGACGGGTGGGTTGCTGCAATTATACGATATTAATACATTTCATTATCTTATATTAAGTCTGTTAACCCTTTGCACTCGAATGGCGACTGTCGATCACCATGAAATTTTAAAGACCCATATTAATTATTATATCAAATTTAAGATAATACAACAGTATGCGAAATATCGAAATCAAATAATTCTACGTGTTAATTATTATACGATTCTTTATTTA
>NIJG01000171.1:198820-212307 GCA_002201625.1 Euglossa dilemma
TTAGGATATTATTTCAAAGGAATTTCAAAGAATGTAATAATACTTAGTTACAGACATAGTGCTAAAATAACATTTACCTTTTTTAATAATTGCCAACTCAAACGACTAGATACTTATTCCGTGACAAATCACAATCTAGTACGAGATATCTCGTAGTTGATAGCGAATGGCTTAATCCGTAAATTTAAATATCTCGACCATTACACTGCGATTCTACCTTTCTACTCTTCCTACTCTCATCTTGGAATCTTTACACTTTAGATTTAACCCGATCCTTTCGTTACAGAAAAATAACAATTCGAAGACTTTCTCCCATAAAGTGGATGAGATTTTTAAAATGGTAAATAAGAAATCGTATGTAAATTAAGACATAGAATTATTTTATTTCGATATTCCACGTATCATTGAGTAATTTTAAATTTGATACATTAATTAACACGTTGACTACCAGACGCATTTTCGATGGTATACTCAAGGTGCCAATTTTTCATTATGTGATTTATAGCATGCTGAAATATTATTTGCAGCAGATAAAATGAGTTATAAAATCATGCTTGAAGCAGTTTTCGTGGCGGTAGTCACCAGTGCTGTTGCGGTGGAATGCAATTAAATTATATGTATTGTCATTTGTTTAAATTATATATATTTCCATCAATCTGAACACGCCGGTCATCGGTGGCCCCCACGGCGCTGTAGTCAAGTCTAGTGCCGGTCACCGGTGACCCCCACGGCAGTCAACGCGTTAATATCAATCTTAAGAATCTGATTAAATGGCGACTAGTCTCACCTCTCGAGTGCAAAGGGTTAATACTAAACCTGCCACGATCAAATGACCGATGAACGGAAAAGTAATAGAATCTTACAAGAATGGAATAAAGGGACACATTGAAAAATCTATTACACGCATATGAAAAAAAAAAAAATCGTACTATATAGTCGAACATGGAATTCGGAGCGACACGACTAAAGCGGACTGGTGTTTGCGTACGGTTCAGAGGCCCAACGAAGGGGGGCCAGGGCCGTAAAATTCCGGTGACCGAAATTCGCATCTCAGTTACGCGAATGTGGCTCGGGAAAAAATACAAAAATTCGGCAATAATATTTTAATTCACGGTTACACGAGCAGGGCTGTCAGCGCGTTCGAACTTGGCTAACGTTTAACCGCGCCAACATTGCGGAGGTTACTGTGCAAAAATGAAGAATGCACTCGTGATACAGCCTGCAGTTTTTCAGCGTGCCTCCGTATGACAGCCGACGCGGCAGCGTGTCGGAATTTATGTGCGGAACACGAGTTCGCCTGAATTCGTCGCATAGGCAGCTTACTCGCGTGCTAGGTTATGCGCTCGCGCGAGCGCACCAAACAGCGACCTGGTCTTATACGTGCATGGAGCATCGAGTGTGTTGGTGTATCGGTTTTGCATTTTTCAAGCCGATAATTTATCAATCTCGCCCCCTCCACGTCGCTGGATCCTCGCCGTCTCTTCTCGCGGACGAGCGAGAGAAGTGGAGAGAGAAGGAGAGAGAGCGAGAGCGATGAGGATAGTCGAATTCGACTAGGAACGATCGTTCCTGGCAGGAAAATAATGAGACTCTTTAAAGGCCGGAAGTTTTCATCCGTGGGAGGGCGCGGGAAATCGATTTTCGCACTTTGTCGACCACACTGTCGACCCTCTTGTTAGTTGCAGACGAACTTATAAGGGGGAACAGAGAGGGTACAGCGGAATATATAATGCCAGGATATGGGGGATGATGCGTTTGGAAATGATATTCGATGGAACCTTTAAGAAATAAGAAAGGAAGGAGTGGAATATTCTGTCGATAAATTATCCTCTATTATTTCCAAACGTAACATCCACCATATACTTGCATTATTTATTCTATTATACTTTGTAAAAAATAAAAAATAAAAAAGAAAAGACTAAAATAAGATAAAGAATAATTTATCGAAAAAATATCATATCCAAACATATCATCCCTCATGTGAGCACATTATTTATCCCACTATATCCTGTAAAAAATAAAATATAAAAAAGACAGGACTAAAATAAGTTAGAGGATAATTTATCGAAGGAATATCATTTCCAAACGCATCATTCTCCATATACTTGCATTATTTGTTCTATTATACCTTGTAAAAAGAAAAAAGAAAAAAGAAAAAAGAAAAGACTAAAATATGATAGATGATAGTTTACCGAAAAAATATCATTTTCAATCGCATCATCCTCCATATACTTGCATTATTTATTCCATTATATCTTGTATAAAATAAAAAAGAAGAAAGACAGGACTAAAATAAGTTAGAGGATAATTTATCGGAAGAATATCATTTTCAAACGCATCATTCTCCATATACTTGCATTATTTATTCTACTATACCTTGTAAAAAATAAAAATAAGAAAGAAAAGACTAAAATAAGAAAGAGGATAATTTATCGAAAGAATATCATTTCAAAACGCATCATTCTCCATATACTTGCATTATTTATTCTATTATACCTTGTAAAAAATAAAAAATAAAAAAGAAAAGACTAAAATATGATAGAGGATAATTTATCGAAAGAATATCATTTCCAAACGCATCATTCTCCATATCCTTGCATTACTTATTCAATTATACATTGTAAAAAATAAAAAAGAAAAAAGAGAAGACTAAAATATGATAGAGGATAGTTTATCGAAAGAATATCATTTTCAAACGCATCATCCTCCATATACTTGCATTATTTATTCCATTATATCTTGTGTAAAATAAAAAGGAGAAAAGAAAGGACTATAATGGGATAATGGATAATTTATGGAACGAATATCATTTCCAAACGCATCATCCCCCATGTCCTCGCGTTATTTATTCCACTTTACTCTGTAAAAAATAAAATACAAAAAAGAAAGGACTAAATAAGATGGACGATATTTTTTGGACCGTTTGTAAGTTCCTTTGTGAAAGTCGCACGTGAGCTGTGATGTTTAAATTTTATGAAAATGTAATTGCCCTTGAATTTTTTTGTATTTTTTTCGTATTGTTTGTGAGTTCTTTTATGGCAATTGACCGTGATATGATGTTGAATTTCCTGAAGGTGTAATTGCATATTATTGAGAATCTCGATATATATGAAATAGCATATTTGTATTAATGTATTTCTAGTAACTTTAAAAATGAACAAAATGTTTAGAACTTAACATTTCGCTTGATTTAATAGTTCTTGTAATATGAAACTAATTAAGAAAGTTTCATCCAGCCGGAACTCCATTTTCCGGAGTTATCCAATGTATCATCCCGTTATGACTGAATGATTGATAACGACATTGTTATGGGAACGCACCCCATAAGGATAATTTAAAGGAGAATACCTCTCCTGCTTCCCTATATGATATAACGTTTATGAAACGATTATTAAAACGATGCGTCCTGTCACACTGATTTATAGCTATAAATCTAGGGTTGCCAATAATCGAAGGAGTTGCAGAGTCTCATGTCCAGTTGTCAAGGGGAGAAGCTTTCAAAAACATAGTTTTTAACACATCAATAAATTAAACATTTATGTCAGAATTTATTAATAAATTTTGTTTTCGAACTCTTCTTTTGAAATATGTATCGAATTTACTATATATTAGGTTGGGAAAAAAGTCCATTTAAAATTATAAAAATGAAGGATTTTCTTTTACCCAACCTGATATTTCTTTAGCTACCTATCTGTTAAATTATTAAATATTTGTTAGAATGATTAATATAAATTTAAATTATTTATATTAAATTAATATATATATATTAAGCACTGTCAATTGTTTTTTCTTAATAATTTTATTAACCAAAACATATTTAAATATTATACGATATTTGATTGCTAAATTTCCAGTTGTCTATTTGACATTTTGCTCCTTATTTTAAGTATGTTATGTTGTATATTAAGTATTATAGATATATTATATGAAATACATTAGTTAACCATAGAATTCATTGATTCGCTATTTTGCTATATGTAAAACTAAAGTATAAAGCGTCTTCAAAAAGAATTATGACATAAATTGTTTTATCTACATCTGACACAAACACTCCCTAGAAACCCCAATGTATCATTCCACGTGTTAATAACCATACCTCACTTTTATTTTCACTATCACTTTCGCTTTCAATAACATCTCACATCCCATTTCTCACCAACATCCCATCTATCGATCCCGAACGCTCCAACCACCCCTGAAAGTCCATTCAATTTAAGAAACGAAGGCCATCTGTACTCGTTTACAACCCTCAAAAACTGAAAACGGAAAATATGATGGAACCTAACCTCGAATTCTATTCAGTTTGAAAAACGAAGCTTATCTCCACTCGTTTGCACCCATCAAAAGATGAAAACAAAACGTGGTACACACCATTGAACCTAACCTCAAATTCCATTCAATCCAAGGAATTAAAACCGTCTGCACTCGTTGAGATCCATTAAAAACTGAAAACTGTAAACAACACGAAACCTGAACTAAGACCATCTGTATTCATTTACGTCCAATAAAAAAATGAGAGAAATTGAATCTGAAACTTCATTTAATTGAAAAAACTAAAACCATCCGTACTCATATTCACTCATTAAAAAATGAAAACAATATACGTCATGAAATTTAACCTTTAACTCCTTACAAGTGCATAAACCAAAACCATCTTCATTCATATACATTCATTTAAAAATGTAAATAGTACACATCATAAAATCTAACCTCAAATTGGAGAATCTAAGCCCATCTGTACTCCTTTATGCATATTAAATAATACAAATTTCACACACTATGAAATATAATCTCAAACTCCAATTAGTTTAAGGAACGAAGACTATCTACATTTATTTAAGTTCATTAAAAACTGAAAACAGTATAAACATCGAAACCTAACCTCAAATTCCCTTGAATTGGAGAAACCAAGTCCATCTGTACTGATTTACACCCATTACAAAATAAAAATAATGCATATCATCAAACCTAACCTCAAACTCCATTTAACTTAAGAAACTCATCATGAGAACTAGAGATCCACTAAAAATTGAAAATATTATAGTGAACACCATGGAACCTAACCTCAAATTTTATTCAATTTGCCGAAACAAAGGCCATCTATATTTACTCATGCGTATTAAGGAACGAAAATAGTACACGTTAACGAACCTAACCCCAAATTCCATTTAATTGCAGAAATTAAGGCCATCTATACTCCTGTATGCATATTAAATAATAAAAATAACACACACCATGGAATAAAAACTCAAATTCCATTTAATACAGCAAACGAAGGCTATCTGCAATTATTTAAGTTCATTTAATACTAAAAACAGTATAAACATCGCAACCTAACCTCAAATTCCATGGAATTGGATAAACCAGGTCTATCTGTACTCATCGAACCTAACCTCAAACTTCAATTTAACTTAAGAAACTGAGGTCATTAAGATTCGAGGTCCACTAAAAAATTGAAAATATTATAGTAAACACCATGGATCCTAACCTCAACCCCCATACAGTTTAAGAAACGAAGACCACCTGTACACGTTTCAGTCATATCGAAAGATAAAAAATGACACACACCATTCGCTTAACCTGCGATTTATTATGCACAGACATGAAAGTGATCAATTTCTTCGTGGCCCGAAGAAAAATGGCGACATTGTCCTTGGGCAGAGCCATCCCTCGCCGCGATCACAGTTTCCCTCGCTACCGCGTAACGAGGGTGGACGAGTTTCATTGACTCGAAATAGGTGAGCGAGCACGGAGGACCCCCATGGGGGCTAGATCCCGTCGATATTCGCGAGAACGGACTTTTAAAGCGAGAGGATCGCCATGGTCGAGCGGAAAAGGGTCGTACAGGGTCTCTGGAAATTAATTCCCACGACCATAACTGCGTAAGTCTGCTCGGAAAATCCGTTCAAAAATGCGGTCGTGAAATTGTCCTCGAATACGTCTCAAGGTCAAATTTCTCCTTGTTCCGTCGAGTAACATCAGAAACTATGGTTGTTCGGAAAGTAATTTCGTTTCTTCTCAACAAAAAAATTTGTTAAATAATAAGTTAAATAATAAGTTAAAAATCGTGTTTCATTTTTACAAAAAGCGAAATGACGTTCCGAACAACCCAATATATTTTTACAATACCAGTGAATTTGGCTAAGTTTTGATAATTGTATCGATACTCTCGACTAACGTCGCAAATAAAAGGAAATTCACGCGATAAATTCGTGAAATTCGATGAATTTTGATAATTTAACATGTCGCAGAAAAAACCGTACNTTTTGATAATTGTATCGATACTCTCGACTAACGTCGCAAATAAAAGGAAATTCACGCGACAAATTCGTGAAATTCGATGAATTTTGGTAATTTAACATGTCGCAGAAAATACCGTACGCAAATATTTTGACACGTCACGCGTACACCATCGGGTCTCGAATCGGTCAATTATTTTTCCAGGGCCAGGAAGCTTCTACGATTCATGTATCGAGCATGATAAACCGTCACGAATCAAACCCAATAACTAGATCTGAATTCCATTCGTCTCGGTTTATCCTGCTAGATACATGTGTCGAGTAAGCTTCCAGGCGCTGGGAAACAATTGTCGTTATAATCGTTTGGTACGTCTCCGTGAAATCGGTCAAAATATTCCCAGTTATTCTTCCAAGAGAACGACTCATCTGCGACTCGTAGTTTCTGCTTAAAATTTTTTCTTCGTCACAAGTGGAATAAAATGTATTGTAAAATGAAGAGAGGAAAGAAATTAAGGTTTCGGGGATCGTGTTGAAGGAGAATTTTTAAAATACCATCGTTCGAATAGGTATGCATCGGTCGGAGAAGGTAGAATCGTGGTGCAGTGGTCGAGATATTTAATTTTCGTATATCTTATAGATAGAAATTCCACGTTTAACGTTACAACACGATTTTTCTTTCCATGTGCGGGTAATAGATTTTTTAATACGTCCCTTTATTTATTTTATATCTTATTATTCTAAGATTCTACTATTTTTCCGTTCATCGGTCATTTGACCGTGGCAGGTTTAGTATTAAATATAAATTCTAAAGATCCCAAGATAAGAGTATAAAGAGAGTAGGAAGGTAAAATCGCGGTGTAATGGTGGAGATATTTAATTTTCGTACACCCTGTAGATAAAGCGTGGACGATCCTGAAATTATTGGGTCATCGCTCAACGGCAGAGCCGTTATATTATTCGAAGGTGTGGCCTGGCGAGCGTGTCCTGTTCCAAGGAATCATTATTTAACTTCGTCTTCAGCTTATTCAGCAGCATGAAAAAAAATGGAGGAGGGTGGAATGGCTGATCGAGTGGAAAAGGAAGAAGAGGAAGAGGGAAGGGGTACGTCGAGGAGACCGTTTTATTATCGAGGGCGTCATGTTGCAGTGGAAAATCGATGCTTGACATGGAAAGATTGTGTCGCGGCCAGGGCTGACGAATTTTTATCGAACTTAATGAATCGATTGTAGAGGCTGACGTTAAGAAACGTCGGCTTCGGGTGGTTCTGACAATGGCAGATGCTTCGGACGGATGTTTTTAGAACGAGACCCGTGTTATCGTCTGGTTCGCGAACGAGGTTAGGTTAATTTTTAAAAAACACTCGAAATTTCAAAAATAAAGAAAGTACAAAAAATTTGCAAAACGATATTAATTCCCTGTTATTGATATAGCTGTCTACCGTAAAATTATCTTTAGAAAAAAATAATCACGAAATTATCCTCCCTTTTTTGGAAATTTAGTTTTAGCTTCTAAAAAAGAGAAAAATAAGATAAATGAATGAGGTTAGATGACTAGTAGGTAGAGAATTTATATGAATATATTAATTTTAAAAAAGGATTCTAAATTATCAAATTTTCTAAAATAATAAAATTATTTTAAAAATATCAATTTCCTATTATAAAATTGCGCTTAAAGAAGAATAACGAGAAAATTATGCTTCACTTATTGGAGATTAGGTGATTAGCTGATAGAGAATTTATATGAATGTATTTAGTTTTGAAAAGGAATTGAAATTACCGAAATTTCTAAAATAATAAAATGATACTAATTCCTTATCAGTAATATTTCCATTTATTATAAAATTAAGTTTAGAAGAAGTGTAATAAGGAAATTATGCTTATTTTATTAGAAAAATGATCTCTCTTTGCCTTACAAAGGAAAGAAAGAAAATTTCACTAGCTTTAATAGCGATTAATAAAAAGAACATGATATCACATGCATTATACGATAAATGTATACATAAATAATGAATGAAAAATTATACCGTGATAAACAACAGCAATTTATATCGCAGAAATGTTATAAAAACAGAATTCGAGAAATAAACTTTCCAATTTTAGAGAAAAAAATAAACACCAATATTGAAGGTGAGGAATATTCAAATACTTTAATAGTCTCTTCCTTCATAAACTACATTTTAAATTTTCTCATAATAAAGTTATTTTACGTTTGTTCAACCGAGACCTAAGAAATTAATTAAGAAATTAATNCAACAGCAATTTATATCGCAGAAATGTTATAAAAACAGAATTCGAGAAATAAACTTTCCAATTTTAGAGAAAAAAATAAACACCAATATTGAAGGGACAAAATATTTAAAATACAAATTATTTTAAAAGCCAAACCAAATTTAATTCGTAAGAAACGATACATGTAATTATTACGTTTTCACTCGTGAATTACAATAACAAGGTATTAAATTAATGCATAAATTCAAAATCAATTGTATTTTTACATAATAAAGTTACATTAACGTAATAAATATTAACTGTAATACCATCGTTATTAACATAATTAACATATTATTATGCAATATTTAATCCGAGGATAATTCGGGAAACAAAATTTCCGCAAATAATCGTTCTCCAGTTCACCGTTTAATTAACGAAATGAGCAATTGCAACGAGAATGACTAATGAAACAACAATCAAAGTTATTTCGAGGAATTACTTTTAAACCGCTGTTCGAAATAAATTTCGCCCGGTCTCCGAAACTGAAAGAAAATGAAACAAGCACGAAGCGGAAGTGTCGCGGAAATTTTACGCGCTCGCGGCGGGAAAAAAAATCTTTTTGCTGTCGGAGCCGAAAATTATATGCCCCCTCTCCGTCCCTGGTACACGTCTCGCGAGTTCTGCCGAGAATTCTCAATTGCTTTTGTGAAACTTTAAACGCGGTATGCAAGTTTGTACCGTTTTTCATAGTTAAGGAGTCATAGACTGTGTTGGTCGGACTTTCAAGTAGTAAGGAAGCGTATAGGGCGCGTCGCATACGAAACTCGCGCAGTTCGGTTGCATACCAACCACTCTCGCGTTTCAAAGTATTTTTCCGGGCCATTGCAGCCGCTGACCACTCGATAAAATTTGATCTACCGGCGTTTCGTTGAAAGGAAGAATTTTCGACCCGGTGCTGCATAAACAATTCCGAGATGTCGATACCCCGGTGAAGGGGTGTCGGATATAGTTTTATCGACAGGTTTTATACTTGCGAACGTGCTGCGCAATAATACCGTAGCACCTCGCTTATTAATTTTCCCCAACCTATCCATCCCCATCCATTATTTTTATAATTTTAAATGGATTTGTTGTTCCCCAGTAATAAATTATATTGGGTTGGAAAAAAGAAATCAATTATTTTTATAATTATAAATNTAATATAATTTATTGTTGGGGAAAAAGAAATCCATATAAAATTATAAAAATAATGAATTTTGTTTTCCCCAATCTAATATTTAGTATACATCAGGATTTTATTTGCAATTGTCTCGCGATATGATTTCATTTACTTTAGAAATTATTGCTCGTTGTTTATTAATTTCATTCTACATTTATAACGTCTTGTCAGTTTATTTAATGCAAAATTTATTACGTTCGAATTATTAACTTTGATTTATATGTAGGACGTGTTTTCTGTTCGTCTGTGTTTGTAAATATATTTGTAACAACTTTTTCATTATTAATTTTGTATAACTTATATTATGATTGTAATATGTAAATTCATTTTATAGCGGACTTATGTAACTTTATATGTGATTATTATTATATATAGAACTTCAATTTGAAATAATTCTAATTATTCTTATGATATATGTAGTCATGTTTATTTACAATTTTTAATGTAATATTACTAACATTATTTTAACATTTATAATATATTATAATTTTAGTTTGTGTCCAATTATAATATCTCAATTCTTAATTTCATTTGATATTTTATCTAGGTTTATAAAAACGTAATTTTTAAATGCAAGTAAAAGTCAAAATAAATTTAATTGAACAAACAGTAGAATTATGGAATTAATAAAATAATAAACTATACCAAACTGTCTGTAAAATACTGTGTTCTGTATTACAATATTCTTTGTTATTAAAACAAAAAAATTCTATTAAATTTCGTCAGTTCCCCAAATTGATTTTCCATAATTCCAGGAACTTTATAATCCATTTTAATACGAAAAATAATTCGTTATCACTTGATGAAATTATAATAACGTTAATCCAATTAGCGTTAGAGTAATCAGTGTTCATGATACGACTTTATGACAAAAAGATTAATAAAATATACGTATGCTTTGGTTAACCAACAGTGAATAAACATTACACCATTTTATTATAATTCACTGGAACGATGAAAATTCGAATTACTTATAAACCGATGGATTTTAATGGACTACGAATTAAAAACCAACTTCATCAATTTCACAAATTCAAAACATAACGTACAAAATGAAGTGGAAAATTATTCTTTATATGTTACAAAAATATTAAAATCATATTATTTTTACAAAAATACCAAAATAAATTCATTTCCGTACATTAAGCAAATACTGGATTAAATTGTTCTGGAGCAACCTTTGTTTACGAAATCCAGTATAAAAAAAAATTGACTTTGAATAAAATTTAGGTCAAAGCTCACATGAATCTACGTTTATAACTGCAAAAAAGTTTGAATAATTATTTGCAGAGTGCTGAGTCGAGGATTATAGATAATTATTAAAATAAATATAGATGTTCGCTCAAAACTCACTTATAAAATTAATTTTTGAGTTTTGAATATAGATCTCTTTTTGCTTTAATAATTTTCAATAATCCTCGATCTTTTTAATATAATTTTAATTCAATAACAAATACCCCTTATTTATTAAATTAACTTTTAAGAAGTAAAAAGGGGTAATAAATATTATGAATAATATTTTATAAATAAATTAGTGCTGGTGTAAGTAAATTCAATTCTAGAGTAACATGATTGAAAAATTTATAATATTGCGTTTAGAAGGGGAGAAGAATTTATTTATTATTAAATAAATAATATTATTAATAAATATTAGCCCTTCCCCAACGCTATCAATCGAACCTAAACGCAAGACTATACATTTTTCAAACCATCCTGTTCTAGATCTGAATTTACTTACACCAACACCCTGTCAAGATATCTCTCCATTCCTCTACCACTGCTGCCAACTTCCGTCCCTAGCATCCATCTTCTCCTCTCATGAACTACTAAAAGATTCAGAACAAACGTTCACGATAAAGCTATAACAGGTTAAAGTCACAGAGAAGCAACGAGGGTTAGGAAAAAAATGTATCAGGATCGAAATTGGAACTTTCTCGACGCGTGACTCGCGTATAGATCTAGTTCTTATACTTTCATGAGAACCCATGGCACAATAAAAATATATCATCGACACCAATAGTCCATCGAGAATTCAGTAGACGATCTCGAAGAACAGGAGTAGCCACTAAATGAGATCAGACGAAATAAAAACCTCTATATACCGTGTTCTGTAAACTATAATACTTCAACTGGATCGTAACTGCCTCTATCCTTGAACCTACTTACAAGTGGACCATCAGACTTCTTCCAATTTTAATCCCTTCGTGGTCAATGAGAATTACGAAACCCACTTACTTTTAACCATGTCAAGTTCATTTGGAACCATAGATCCCATTTTGTAAATGTGCTGCCATGTGTTCAGTAATTTGTGTCTTATTTATTAACTATGGTTTTGAAATATAGACGAAGAGACTACTGTTGTATTATAAGTATTTTATGATTATTAGAAATTAAGTTTAAGTACATATCTATTGGTGAATATCGAATAGCGAAGGTTATCATGGTTGATCGAGTCTGAAGATAATTCGACAGCTGATCTTTAGCGTGCAATCTGAAATGCAGCAAGGAATCTTGATAGGATACCGATTGGAATGTATAGCGCAAGCTATGACTATACTAAGTATCAAATATCAGAGCGTAGATTTGGTTTCTAATTTATATGCTTTGGAGACCAAAGAGAAACTAGATTGGTTCAAACGAAGTTCGAGGATTGAAGGTAGAAACCGAAGTTTGGTTGGTTTAACTCTGACCCAACCACCTAGGAAGGTATCAGAGAGGCAGCAAGACAGCGTGAATGCTTGTGGCGAGCACCCGAGGACCTGAAGAGGGGCTAGGACCCAAATTTCTAAAGTGAGATCTAATTAGATAAGAAGACCTTGCAGTTGTGTTTAGATGACCAAGTAGCACCACTCTCTGATGTCTTCATCCTTCTGCAACTTACTGATGTCTCTACAGAGATATTGATAATCTTCAATTTGTCACTTAGTATTTTGTTCTCTTAGGTTAACATAGATCATAGTATAAATAAACCGATACTTTGAGCTTACTTTTACAAAATAATACGTTTGGACTGGAAAGATCTTCCAATGTGAGATTTCTAATCAAAGAATACTCTGAGTCTAAAAAGTTAACTACTGAAGGATTATAATCTTCAGATTATTATTTTGGAAGTCTGAAGAAACAGAGTTTTAGTTGTTCAAAGACTTGAAAAGGGCAATCCAAGAAACATCATAATTGCAAAAGGAAGGGACAAGGGAACGAAGAAATTACCACTTAAATGAGTACTGGGATCATAGAGTCTCAAATAATAATTTCAAATACATCAAAATTTTCTGAAAATAAAGTGACACATACTCGCACGTAAATAATCTCACATACATTTTAATTCAACTTTGACATTATCATGTAGTTGACTGGCTAAGTATGAGTGTTTGCTAAAACCATAAATCTGACAGTCGTGCGAGAACTGTACACGTCTTAAAAAATCTAAAAACCTAAAAACCTAAAAATCTGAAAACCTAAAGATCTGGAAATCTGAAAATCTAAAAACCTAAAATTCTAAAAATCTAAAAATCTGAAAATTTTTAAACTTAAAAATTTAAGAATACGAAGAATCTCACACATATTTTAAATCAATATTGATACTATCATGAAATTGACTGCCTAAGTATGAGTGTTTGCTAAAACCATAAATCTGACACTCGTGCGAGAACTATATACGTCTTGAAAAATTTAGAAATCTGAAAACCTAATAACCTGGAAGTCTAAGAATCGAAAAATCTAAAAATTCAAACATCTAAAAATCTAAAAACCAGAATTTTTAAATCTAAAAATCTAAAAATCTAAAAACCAAAATTTTAAAATCTAAAAATCTAAAAA
>NIJG01000171.1:217936-229397 GCA_002201625.1 Euglossa dilemma
CTCAAAATTCCCAAAATTTCCAATTCGATTTCGAACGATTGATAATTAGATTCCGTCTCCCCGAAGCGAAGCTAACCCTCGGGTCTAAATTCGTTCCGAAGTAATGATAACAATCTAATAGGACATGACGTTTGATCAACGCTGACAGAAATTAGGGGTGGAATCGGTACAAGGGAAGGTAGCATCTGGGTCTGACGTCTCGTCAATGCATGGCTGAGAACCTGCGGTTCCTCGGTTCCTCCGTTGCGCGGGCGAAAGTGAGAAGGGTGGGTCAGGTGACAACTAGAGTTGGTGGGGGGATGGGGCTGAGTGGAGGGGGTGGTTAAATCGGTTAGAGGGGCGGTGCATACACGCAAGACAGGTCGGCCGGCGATTTCCTGAGGTTGTCGCGTGATTTATACGAGAACGATTTCGCGTCCGGTGGCGCTAGTAGTCGCACGATGATTGTCGCTTGTAATTGATTGCCAATTGGCCTCGTCCCTTAATACCTTGCGCTTTCTATAAAATTCTATGAGATTCCGAACTGTGGCACAGTCCGCCTCGCGTTGTTTGTCTTAACTTGGTTAACATTTAGATTTACTGGCTATTTAACTCTAGGTCTACGGGATCCGTCAATTTGACGGGTTATACAACATTAATAGACTTAATCAACTTACATTAAGTTTGTTAATATTGTAACTGCTTTAAAATTAAACTCATGATCTTTTTTTTTTAAGAAAATACATGGGTTTCTTTACCTGTAAATCTGACGGGTCTTTATAAAGATAGGAATTCAAAAAAAGTCCGTAAACCTAGTATTAATCCTTTGCACTCGAGAGGTAACTGTCAGTCGCCATAAAATTTCGAAGATCCATATTGATTAACCCTTAACGAACGCATGCCGCCATACTCGCGACATTATAAATATTCTAAAAAAATCGAATGCCGCCATACACTTGATATGACGTGATATTTTAGGAAATCTGTTAGGTTTGGCCTTATTTATACATGCAACAATTAAGGGCGATCGGCAATTGTTTTTTGTCGTGCTCTGGAACGCATTCCTCTCATTCCTCTCCGAGGATTGAGCGAAAATACATCGTTTTATATGCGGTCAATAAAGTTTGTTATCGTCATTTTCGGAGCACTATCTGTTAGAAGAAAGAGAAACGAAGTCGTGCGTACATGCGTGCCATTTTTTTTTCCACACCCCAAAAAAATATAAGTAATTTTGTATAAATATATCGTTAATCTATAAAAAATAAATTTATAAATGTATACAAATCTATACATTACATACACGCATCTATTTGTTTATTTCAATTCCTATTATTTTTCTGAAATTTTCACTTCAGTATTCTTTTGTACGGATATATCTGTTCATATACTACCTATTATTACTGTAAGTTTTCATAAAATCAAATAAAGCGATATTAATTATGCAACTTTTCTCGCTATGGAAATGAAGCACTTAATTTCCTAAAAATCCGTCGACTTACTGGTCATAGTATTAGAAAAATGCGCTCGTTCGTTAAGGGATAATATATCAAATTTAAGATAATATAACAATATGCGAAATATCGAAATTAAATAATTCTATGTATTAATCATTATACGATTCTCTATTTACCACTCAAAAAAATAATATCAGTTTTATACCAGAAAATTTGCGAATTGTTACTCTTCTGTAACTAAAAGATCGCTAAGTGCAAAGGGTTAAGTACAACTGTTTCTACCAAGACCAATCAAAATGATGTAGTGGTTAGTGGTGTTTCCGGGCTTTATATTCTTTTCAAAAATGACAAAAAAAGTTGAATAATATTAATTGTAATACAAAAACAGATTTATAGACATTATAAAATAATCAAACGCATAATTATTTGTAATTTATCTATTTATTAATAGTTTATTTTTACGTATGTAGATTTTGCTCAGTGTACACTTTCCGCATACACATTTTTTGCATATATTGCAAATAGTTGTGGTCTTTTATTATTATTGCAATATCTTATTTAACTTCATTTACGTACAGGAACAGTGTCACTTGAACTTGGTATATTAGCTTCTTGTGGTTTTTTCCTTGAAGTCTGATATTCCGAAGCCAGTTCTTCAGCTAGACGAAACAAAATGTCTTTCCGTGATATATTTTCATTTGCCGTCTTTTTATACAATATTCAGCAATTTTTTTCCGGCTAAATCTAAAACATTGAAGAAAAAGTGGCCATCTTCTGGAACCTAATTTGATTTGGTCAGTGACAACGACGCTAAATTTGGTGTTATTTGTTTTTATAAAAAGGCAAACTCTCGAGTAATCTCTTGTTAGTTTTATTAATTTTTACGTGTTTGTGTTTTGTACTTAGTACAAGAACCCTCTTATTCGGTTTACTCTTGTAAACAGTAAATGTACATTCGTACAGCAACGTTGAGAAACGGGTCATGCTATCTTTCTTCTGTTTGCAAGATTTAGGAAATTTCCTCTTACTTGCACGTATTGTTCCAAGCAACGAAGTATTTTTAGATAGTAATTTTTCTTTCATTTATTTCTTGAACTTGATGAACAATTTCTGGTGCAAATAAAATAATCCTTCCATTGTCAAAAAACAAAATCTCATTGATCTGTTTCTTCATATCAAACATATCACTTTCTAATACTCATTTTTCTCCTAAATGGGTGAAATTAAAAAAAGAATATATGTAAATTGCTACCGATATTTTCTATATTACTCAGGAAGAAGCACATTATGTTACGTAAGGATACATATCCAACATTTGCATATATCGCATTAATCTCGAAGTTAACGCCGAAAATTATATGGTGTGCTATAATGTTGTCACGCACTGTACTATGCTCTATATTGCATCGATTTCGTCGCACTTACAACCCAATATTACGTTCTTTGAACATGTCGACACTAGAGGATTGAAGCAAGGTCTCTAATTTAATACTTTTATACAAGATGTCCACGAATCGTAAAAAGTTGTAACGATTCCGAATGGAAAAATAAATCGAAAAATAATAGGAAATTTATCGACGATCGTCAGGAAGCTTTTCGATCGGAGAAATTAGCGGGGTTGTATGAAGAGTTTCGACCTCGTGCAAATGAGTATAAAAGGAGGAGCTCGTCCAACTGCGAATTTCCGGACGGACGCGAGTAATATCGGACAAATAATTAATCGATGCTGGACGGCCAATGGCTCGTTTGGTTTTTCGCTCACGAGGGGATAAAATTTTCTCTGTTGAGCGATGTGTATCAATATTGAATCGAATTTCTATTATATTAAATTGGTGTCACTGTGAAATAGTTCCGAATAATTCCAATAAGCTAGGCAAATATAAATTTCTTTTCCGTTTTTATCTCTTCTATTTATTTATTATTTAGTCATACATCGAAACAGATTAAATCTTATTGATTAAGTGATATTTTCGAAATATTTTTTAAACATTTCACTACATTATATAACGTGTGTCGTATAATTTTAAAGCTAAATCTTCTTCCGAAATAAATTATTTCGTTGCTTCTTTAGATTTATTTATATATCTGCACATTTACACAAATCCTTTCAGGTTACTTTCTTAATCTTAATTGGTAAAATAATTGCTATTTAGCATGAAATTGTATAAACAAATTTCATGTTTATACAGTTATATATTTGAAAAATGAGGATAAAAGTATACCACTATGTGCAGTCAAAAATATGGAAAAATAGAATATGTACATACGTCTAAAAAATTTAACACGCTTGCAATATAGAAACAGTGAGGAATTCAAAAATATACAAGCTCAGTATGAAATTCTGAGCGACTACATTTATTATTAACACGTTGTCTGCTGTCGGGGTCGCCAGTGACCAATATCAAACTGGCTAGACAGTAAACCAATGGCAGCACCTCGGTTGACAGAGACCAGTAATGTCACAATCAACTAAAATACGTAAGTGAAACAAACGGTATATTCGTAAGAATTTTAATATTTTTGCAACAATATAAAATACTGAATAGATTACAAAGTAATACAAGAATTTTACTTTTAATAAATTTCATACCATTGTACATGCATATGATTATTCCCTATCATGCTAAACTATAAAACGATATATTAATAACTAAAACATATAAATTAAAAGAATTTTAATTTATATAAATTCTTAAATTCTTCAATTATATAACGGCTATAAATAAATTATAGTCGTTATAATTTATAAATAATAAACTCGTTTTAATTATATAACGAGTCTGTGGTTGATTAATTCCTCTCCATTTCGAGCGAATTAATAATAACATTTAATATCAAACGATTGCCAATTTCAATCAAATTTTAATATAACATAACAGTGCACCTGATTTACATATAAAAGAAATAAACAAAGTAAACAAAACTAAATCTAATTTAACTCCTACCCTTAAAAATAAAGAATCATAAACCTACCACACATACTGTCTTCACTCAAGTAATTCCTTTCCAATATTTACATTCAAATTCCTGAGAACAATTATCAATTGTTTTCATAAAAAAATCATATTTTACTTCACGCAATGATAATTTCAATAATGAACTTAAAATTCACGAATAATCTCCGTTGTATTTTGCAGGAGGAACTTTATAGAACCTCGCATCACGTCCGGCAATAAAGGAAATCAAACGCAGCTAAGAACCACCTAACCTCAAAAGCAGCGAAGAATCGTAAACCTAACCTAACCTCATTTAGCCCCCGGCGAGATTAACATTCAGCACGCGATCGCAATTTTTACGTTCGAATCCGCGTAGACAATCGCACACAGATTATTCTCGTCACTTTCATTTGCATAAACAGCCAATCTCCTACGCGAATCCAACTGTACACCATAACCATAATCGCTTACCAACGTCGTACGCTTGCTCTCATTGGCGCGATTAGCCGCGGAACTGTTTCATTAAGCGTGGCTGGTTAAAGCCGATCTACATGCTCGCCGTTGTATTCCAAACCTGGAAATCTTCTCTAACAGAATATCCCGCAGACGGCGGCTGTCGTTCGACACCTTGAGCCCATGGATAAACGCTATACCGCGGAGCGATGAACGCGATTTAGGGCGCTATCGTCGCAAGATGTCGCGCGCCATCGCGCAGAGGGCGGCAGCGTCGTCGAGGCAAAAACTGCGATCCATTCTTCGGCAACTCCGCTGTCACTGGTATTAAATGGAAGAACGTGAACCGTTTTCGACGATCGATCGCTCCACATAGCTCTTTAGAAGTTTCTAATGCGAACGCAACATCGCTGAATGCTAATTAGCCGCGAGAATAATGGGCGCATGGGAAAGTCTGTTCTTCTCCTTTAATTTTTTCCGAGGAAACTACGGGAATATCAAAGTCCAGGATTTCGAATATGTTAATTACACGATAGATAAAAATTTCAGGGAGGAAGTTTTTACAAGGTGGAGTGGGGTTGGAAAATGTGACTGCGTTATCGTTGCTGAAATTTGGTTATTATATGGGATGTTTAGGTATCGATGATGAATTGATGTTCTTAATATAATTTTCTTATTCGATCGATCAGTTATATACGGATTTTTTAAATATTTGTTTTAACTTCGGTCTATATCTTTATCTATACAAATCTTACACGAATCGAAAAGATATTAAACAAGAGTTTACAAAACAGGAGGTTTATTCAATGTAACAGTTAAATTCGATTCTTTACTTTCTAGAATAACGTTTAATCAATTTTTGTGATATTTTGAGTTATGCAGGTCTTAAGGTTCTGACTATTGTATGTAGTCATAATTATAAAATTAAAGACTTGATAAACTAATACCTTTTGGATCATGTCATGTATATAAAATGAATTATAATAAAAAATACAATACAAAATTGCAATAAAAATAAAAAAAGTAATCTATGACATCAATTTAGTACAAGTTGCAGTACAAACTAGAGTATTAACACAACATAATGTCAAAAAATTATGTTTGAATAAATAAAATATAAAACAAGATATCATTGTAATACAATTTAGAATACAAAAAACAGTATTAAATTCAAAAGCGATATTAATACAATATGAAATGGAATATGGAAAATAAATATATAGTACACACAATTTACAATATACAATATAAGATAAATGTAGAAAATATACAATATAATATAATACTGCAACACTTTACATATATTTCAAAAAATCAAATATAATACACACTATGATGTCTACAGTCACAAGTCGTAACACAAAATCACCACTATCAACACGAGAACAAAATCCACCACATTTGATCAAAACAAACCGCAGTATTAAATTACGAAAATAGATGTTATAACATACAATGGAGTACACAAAATAAAAATACAATATGATACAACAATTCAGAAATTTTAGATATATTAAAAAATATAAAATACACACCATAACACAAAACAGACTACCAATACAATATAAAGTAAAGAGGAAATTCAAAATGTAAAATAGATGGACCCCACAACCTACAATCTACAAAACAAACCACAGTATTAAATTAAAAAAAAGGAAATATTACAGTACACAATAGAATACACAAAATAAATATACAATATGATGCAATAATTAAAAAATTTGAATAGATTAAAAAACATAGAACAGAATACGAACTATCACGTCCAGACAAGTCACTATCAACACGAGACCACAACCCACCACACTCTGTCGATAATCTATAATCTAAAATACAAACCAAGGTATTAAATTAAGAAAACATATGCTACAACATAAAATAGAATATTTGGAAACAAAATAAACGTGCGATATGATACAATAATTTCGAAACTTGGATACATTAAAAAACATAAACCACAACGCAAACTAAGTTCTACAGGAGTAACAACCCAAGTCACACTACCGAAATGAAAGGAAAAAGAGAAAGAAACGGAAATGCACCAGGCCGGAGCCACATTCCCACGACGCTACAATTCGTTCGAACAAATATCGACATTCCGTTCTCCGCTATCCGGCTTGAGCGTTCCGCGATATCAAGGAGCATAACGATAAAACCAGGACCGGTCAGCCATAAGGGGCGAGAGCCTGCCATAATTCAGACGCGGCGGCGGTAAAAAGAGTCTGCGAAATAACGCTAGAAAATAAATTCAAGCCCCGGTTATTGTCCAAAGTGGAAAAAGTATGTGGCACGTGCCACATTCCAGTCGCGACTATCTCCCCGGAAGAGATCTCGGGGCATTATCCCTCTCATAATTTCGCAGGCAGCTTACACGAGCTTAACTCTCCGCCAGTGGCGCGCGTCTACGCGTTTTTCCCTCGAGCTCGCAGCTATTTCCGTGCTCGCAGCCTGCCCTCTCATAAACTTAACATAAGGGTTAAGTCTTGGAGCTGCACCCCAGCCCCCTCTGCCACATCGCCGGCCCCTTTCCCAGCCTTTTTCATTCCTTTTGTGGCCTGGCTACCTCTTGCCTCGCGCGCCATTCCGCTCACATCAAAGGCTATACTTTCCGCTCGTTACACGAAATTACGCGGCAACTCGCGTGTAATTTCTATTTCGGAGGGCCTTTCGAAAATACCAGCCGAATCTTCGTAGCTCCCGTACCCTGCGCCACGTGCATTTATCGATACCTCGATCGAACGTTTATCGTTGCTTATACGCTAACAATTTGTTAACAATGAACATACGTATTCGTTGTTTTATTCGAAGCTATTATAGCACCTTTTCTCACTTCTTTTTTATACGAAAAGTGTCCATTCCTGGTGCATATATAATATATAATTCGTTCGTTAAACAAATATTGATATTAATGAGATATGTACTTACATCATGTATCTATGTTATTTTGGGAAAGATAGATCATGAACAGATAATTGGTATAGTAACTGTTGGCATATTACTAAGTATACTGGAACGGACATTTTGAAAAATGCAATTAGACAGAGGTGTCCAAAATTTGAGGTGAAAATTGTAAAGTTGATTTCGAATAAATATAAGTAGACTTTGAATATTGGTTTTAACAGTTAAGCATTTATTAAATGTACTTGAGTGGAAATTTGGAAAAATTTGAAAGGTGAAGTTGGTCTGCTTTGACTATGAATAAGCTTGTATTTAATAATATACACAGTGTCCAAATTCCACGAGTTAAATTCCATTCATTATAAGGTGGGAACGTTCTATAAATGTAGGTTGCATTAAAAACTTCTTTTTAATACATTAAATGATAGTTCTACTTTTGAATGCATAAGCTTCAAGAAGAAGCAAAACGAAAGTTCGATTTTTTCAAATTTGAATGTATGAAAGAACCGATTGAAATAGGAAGGCAGGTCGAGTACTTAAAATACAGGGTGCTGTTTTACTAAGAATTTATCATGACCAGAAACGAATGTCTGTAAAGCATTTTCTATGGCCAACAGTATAGTGTATATCTAACATGAAAACATGTATCGAGACGAGTTTATGCATATAGTGAATAATGATCTTTGAAGTTATGTTAAATTATGAATAAAAGAAATATTTTAAATATTTTATAGTGTTATGTTTACGAAGGACTGTTTCTGACCTCACTTGGCTTGTATGAGCAATGTTACTAATTGTTTTGTTGTTATTTATCGTCTAAGTGTTTGCACCTACTTCTTTATATAATACTTCAGCGGAACTATATAAAATTTAGAAAGTGAAACATTATATGTATTTTAAATTTTGTAATTGCTTTCTTGCGAATGACGATAGCAGTTACTGAAATATTTTTGAGTCTGATAAATGAAGCTTCGACGATAATATAAGTCATAATCATAATGCACAAATCTTGTTAATAATCTTGTTCATAAGAAATTTTTATAAAAATAATCCTACGAAATAACAGAATATTTCTCCTATTCTTAATTTTGAACGATTCTAAAGATATGATACGAATATTTTTCAATACACCATTTTATACGATATATAATAAAATAGTAAACCATATTTCACAAATAAAAAGAAAATTGAACATCACTATTCCCAAGAAAATATCGAAAATATTTGAATACTGTTGAAACATCCTCTTCTATTATTTTCTAATCATAGTAATCTTCGTGGAAACCGTTTCTCACTAATAGCGTGAACACCCTCTATAAATTCGACAACTGGATTTCCAATCCCTTCCTCCATTTTTTATTTTCTTTTTTTTTTTATTTTTATTTTATACAGCGTAAAACGACTTTTTTTTTTAATCGCGTTCTAGAAATGAATAAACTTCCACCCCAGGGATTTCGATTTTAAATGGAATAGCGCGTAATTGATATCCCGTGCTACGCTTAAAAACGATAGGACCATGTAATTCGATGACTCCCGTACAATTTGCGGAAAACCGTTCGCTCCTGCAGGGTAATATTCCCTGTTTAATGCCTGAAAAACGACGACGCTCGGACTGCGATCCCGACGAAGGAGTGGGGGAAGCGTAGTTCGCGGCGTCGCCACCCGCGGCGCACCGGACTTAACGGACCCCTATTACTGCCCTTTCGCGTCCCAGCTTTCAATGATAAACGCATTCCCGCCGACTCTTTGGTATAGCGTCGCTTCTCACTGAAATTATTTCACGCTGAATACACAGGAAAACATGTCCTCAAAGCAGGGCTTAGCGCAGAATTTCGCTCGGAAATTGCACCTTTTAATTATTTATTTACGAAACGAAGAAATACTTTACATTTAAAGAGATTCTATTCTTCATTTCTTAGTAGATTTCTTTCTACCATGTTTTAAGTTTCCAAAACTTATTTTCGCAAATTTTCAATTCTAAATCTAGTCGCGTACACCGATAAAGAGGAATCGGAGAGTTATCTCTTTTCGGAAACAACAGAGATACATTTAAACTCTGGTATAAATTAGAAACCTTAAAGTAATTATAAGGATACCAGATAATTTAATTATTGCATTTAACTATTGCATGCTACAATAGAATACTGTTTTTAATTTTAATTTTTCCATGTTAGTCCTGTATTTGCTATTGATTGTTTGCTACTGACATTGGAATTTCGAAATTATAATATTAATATCAAACGTAGGTGGTCTTGCTTAGAATTGATAATAATGCCAAGTGCATTCGGCAAAATTAATAGAAACCTTCATACAGATAGAAACGTATTTATGTATACCTCTATTCTCGCTTTGATCTGTGTGTGCAATACTTTAGAACATGGCAGTGGTTTGCAGTTTTAATGTCAAATTAATTAACAAGCGTGCGTATTAATGATTTAAAAAATTATTGTATACTTGATACGTATTTATTAAAAATTTCCTGTGGATTTCAGCATAAATTTAAAATCGCTGCTATAAATTTCGATTCTCTTAATATACCAGAAGCCAATACATCTTTCCTGTATAATTTATACGAATTCAAAATAAAATAAAATTTAGAAATGATTAACGGAAAATCGATTAAATATATTTATAATACGATAGTACAGTGACGAAACCAAGAAATTTAAATTGAAACAAATCTATAAAATGTCAATAAGTTTTTAATGGATTGCAATTCTAATCGAATCTATTTTAAATTTAATTCCAAATTAATTATTTTTGTTCTAAATTTGAATTTATCCTGAATTTATAAGCTTAAAGAAAATTCCATTTTATTCTATCATCCTGTCAACGATTTTCACCGATATTATCGTTTCAAGGTCGCACTCCAGGTGTCGCTAAATCATTATGACGGAGTCGGTGAAAAACAAGGAGACTTATGCGCGTTTAATTATCATTTATACCGAGGGTAGCCATAAATTCCAGGCAAGCAAACTGGCAGCAGGAAGAACGCGAACCAAAGGGAAGTTGTGTACCGGTGACAAGCACCTAAACCGGAAGTTGACACGTCCAAGCCACTCGATGAAATTCCGAGAGCCTCGAAACGTAAAAATGTCAGGAAGGGATAACATCGTGTTTTGTTGAACATTGATGTATGAGTACAAACTGTCTGAGAGATGAAATAAGTGACTGGGTATGTAACGTGCTATTCGTCAAAAGATAAATGATAAAATGGCCCCCGATCTTCCATGACGTACGATATTACTCGGCGAAAGATAAACGATGAAGAAGACCTCGATCATTGGTGCTATGAACCGATTAAATTTTGACTGCTGATAACAATTTTCGATTACCTCACTTTGGCAGAATTTGTATAATCGATAATCACTACTAATAATAACAATTATTAGAGTAATAATACCACAATAATTATAAGACTAATTACTTCTATATTAACACTAATGAGATTATTATTAAGATATTAATAATTGTAATGATAATATTTGTTGAGAATAATGCTGTTAAGAGTAACAAATTATAAATTTTTCAATGGGATATTTTTAACTATTTTTTAAAAATCAGTAATAATTTTAGTAATTTATTTAATATTATTAGAATAATAAAGCTAGTAATTATTGCAGTACTGATACTAACAATTATACTAATCATTATTGCTGTATTCACACTAAAAATACTTATTAATAATACTAGTAGTAATATTAGTGATATAAATTGACAGTAATAAACATGTCATTAAAA
>NIJG01000172.1:9525-35328 GCA_002201625.1 Euglossa dilemma
AAAACTAACCCGCTGTACCGAGAGTACAATTTAGCGTTCAGAAAAACAAATTTAGTACACATTTCAGTGCCATCCATCTTAATTTCATGTTCGAATTAGAAGATCGAGAGCCAAGCCTTTGGAGAGCGTTTCGAACATTTTCGAAAGTCGATCGGGTAAGTCAATAGCGACGCTGAACCTGCGATGCTGAGTGTCAAACCAGGTACACTGAAAGTAAATCCGCAGTACAGCATTGGCATTTTACACCTTAATTCACGGTATAATGATTAAAGTACAAAGTTAATACGTTAGAACGCTTGCAATTGGTATTAAATAAACCGTTTCACCGTACACCTTACCCAACGTGAACCAAACTCCCTGTATCGGGAGAATATCACTGTGTTCAGAGAAACACATTGATTTGCACTTTAGTGACGGACACCACAACTTCATGTACGAAATATCAGATCAGGTGACAAACCGTTCGAGAAAGTAACCACCTTGTTCGAGAGTGACACAAATACGTCAATAGCTTCACCTATCCTGTTATTCGGCATGTCGAAGCAGGTATTCCAGGGCTAAATACGCTGAACAGTATTGGCAATAAGCACGCTAATTCTTGGTACTAAGTTAAAGTAGAGAGCCAAGCCGTAGGAGAACATTACCAACTGGTATAATATCATTAATTTCACCCAACACCTTTTCTTCCGAGAACCCAACCTGCTGTAGCTATTGCCAGGCATAGTCTCAAGAGGAACATATGAGTGGTTATTTTAGAAGGCGGACACGTGATTTTTAGGTGTGAATAGCAAAATGGAGAGTCAAACCGTTCAAGAGCGGTACCAACTTCCTCAGAGTCGAACGGCGAGGTCAATTGTTATACATATCCTGAGATACCGAGTGTCAAACCAAGTACTCCGGAAGTAAATGCCCTGTACATTATTGGAAATAGACACTTAAGTCACGATATGAATATTAAAGTACATAAACAAACCGTTGTAAAACGGTACCTATTGCTATAGAGTCAAACACCTTACCGAAAGCCATACACTCGGAAAAGGCAAGCCGCTGTATCGAGAGTATAATTTCGTGTTCAAAGAAGCAAATTATTTTACATTTTAGTGGTGAGTATCTTAATTTCATGTATGAATAGCAAAATCAAGATTGAAACCGTAGGAGAACGATGCCACCTTCATTGAACGTCGCACATCTAAGTCAGTAGTTTGACCTATCCTAAGATTGCGAGAGTTANATTGGCAATTTTCTCCGAAATTCACGGCATGAATATCAACGTTAATAGACAAACCGTCGGACATCATTAGCAATTGGTATAATGTCATCTTTTTAACCTGTACGATACATTCCGAGAACGCAAGACGCGGTAGCGATTGTCTTGCTTCGCGGTCACTGGAACGAATTAGTGGAAATTTTACTAGGCGGATAGCTTAGTTTCTTGTATGAAGAAGAAGACCTAGTGTCGAACCGATCGAGGAAGTTAACAGCTTCTTCGAGAGTCGAACGGCTAGGACAACAGCATCACCTATACTTGTGATTCCGATAGCCATGCCTGGCATACCAGGAGTAAATCCGCCATAGACACTATATTTCACGGTAAGAATATTAAAATAGAACGACAAACCGTTTGAGAACGTTATCAATTCCTATAAAGCCAAACATTTTACCGAATACCTTACGTTCCGAGAACCTAACCCACTGTAGCGAGTGCCATGCTCAGTGCTCACGGAAACAAATGATTAGACATTATTGCAGATGCACAGCATATTTTCATATATGAATCAGAAGATCGAGTGACAAACTGTTCGAGATCGTAACCACATTCTTCAAGATTCGAACGGCTGTGTCAATAGCTTCACCTATTGTTAAGATTCCGAGAGTCAACCTGGTATTCCTGGACTTAATGCGCTGAACATTATTGGCAATAGTGACCGTAATTCACGGCACGAATATTAAGGATGAGAGTAAGAGCGTCGGAGGTCATTACCAATTGGTATAAAGTCATTCTTCTTAACCTATACCTTACATACCGAGAAAGCAATCCGCGGAAGCGATTGTCTTGCATCGGGTTCTCAGGAACGTATTAGTAGACATTATAGCAGGCGGATAGCTTAATTTCGTGTATCAATAGGAAGATCTAGTGTCAAACCGATGGAGAACGTTACCAGCTCCTTCTACAATCGAACAGCTGAGTCAATAGCTCCACCTCTCGTGTGATTCCGGGGGTCAAACACCGCAATTTCGGGAGTATGTCCACAGAACGGTATTGGCTCTAAACATATTAATTCGCGATATATTCTTGAGTACCTGATTTATTTTTCGGAGTCACAGGATATGTGCAGCTATTGACATAGATGTGCGTCTCTCAAATAAGCATGTAACGTTCTCGAACGCTGCGTCTCTCGCTGTTGATACTTATACACAGACATGTGGTCTCCGTCTGCGAAAATGGCTCCTAATCTGTTTCCGTTAGCAGTAAGCCGAACACTCGCTACAGCAGGCTTGGTTCTCAGAAGTTAAGGTATTCAAAAATGGAATGACTTTATACGAATTGGTATTGTCATCAAACGGTTTGACTCCGTATTCTAATATTCAAGCCGAGAATTAAGGTGTTTATTACCAATGCTGTTAAGCGGATTTACTCCCGAAATACGTGGTTTGACCCTGGGACTCTCAGGATCGGGGAAGTTACTGACATAGTCGTTCGTCTCTCACAGATGGTGGTAACGATTTCGAACGGGTTGACACTCGATCTTCGAATTCATATATGAGGATAAGGTGCCCGACACTGAAATGAATACTATTTTCATTTTATGAACACGAACTTATGCTCTCGATGACGCCGGCGTGTTTTGCGGAAGGTTAGGCCTTCGATAAAGATTTGACTTTATACCACTTTTTAACGCTCTCAAGCGGTTTGACGACCTCCGTTAATATTCAAACCGTGAATCAAGGTGTCTATTGCCAATACCGTACGCCGCATTTACTGCCGGAATATCTGGTTTGACTTTATGAATCACAGAATAAGTGGTGCTATTCACATAGCTATGCGACTCACAATGATGGCGGTAACGTTATCAAACGGTTTGTCACGCGACCGTCTAAGTCATACATGAAATTGAGGTGCACGTCACTAATGTGAACGCTAATTTGTTTGTCTCGAGACGAGGTTATACTATCAGTATTAAGGGGTAGGTTCTCGGAAAGTAAGGTATACGGTAAGAAGTTTAATACCATGCCAATAGGTAACAATCTACAGCGGTCTGACACCCTACTTTAATATTCAAACTGTAAATTAAGGCGTCTGCTGCCAATAGTGCACCGGGCATTTACTCCCGAAATAACTTCTTTCAATCTCGGATTCGTTAGGATATGAGATGCTATTGACTTAGCCGTTCGACTCTCAAAAAAGGTGGTATCGCTATTGAACCGTTTGATACTCGATCTTCTACTTCTTACGAGAAATTAAGGTGACCGTCGGTTAAAATGTCTACTAATTCGATCCTGTGAACGCGAAGCAAGACAATCGCTACGGCTGCTTGCGTTCTCGGAATGTAAGGTACAGGTTAAAAAGAATGACTTCCGATATCCGAATAATGATATCCGAAGGTTTCACTCTTAACGTTAATATTCATATCGAGAATTACGGGTTCTATTGGAAATATTGTTCGGCGCATTTACGCCTAGAATGCGTGGTCTGTCTTTCGCAATCATAGGATAGGTAAAGCTATTGGCTTAAATGTGCGACCTTCATGGGAGGTGGGATCGATCTCCAATTGTTTGAATCCCGATTTTCCTATTCGTACATGAAAATGCTGTGCATCTGCTAAAAAGTGTACAAGTTTGTTTCCGTGAGCACTAAGCGCTATACTCGAAACTGCGGACTAGGTACTAGGATGGTAAGGTTATTTTATGAAACGTATGACTTTATAACAATTGGTTATGTTCCCCAACGGATTGACCGTCTACTCTAATGTTCACAC
Organism: Euglossa dilemma; assembly: GCA_002201625.1. Classification (NCBI taxonomy): domain Eukaryota; kingdom Metazoa; phylum Arthropoda; class Insecta; order Hymenoptera; family Apidae; genus Euglossa; species Euglossa dilemma. Next base: position 13,503 of record NIJG01000172.1, read on the forward strand.
CGTAAATCAAGGTATTTATTGCCAATGCTATTCAGTGGATTTACTTCTCGAATACCAGGCTTGGCTCTCGGAATCGGAAGTATAGGTGAAGCTTTTGACGCAGCCGTTCTACTCCCGAAAAAGCAGGTAATGTTCTCCAACGGTTTGGCACTCGATCTTCTACTTCATAGACGAAATTAACTAACCGGTGACTGAAATGTTTACTAATTTGATTCTCTGATCACGAAGTTATACTCACAATTCAGCGGGATATACACTCGGAAGGTAAGGCATCTGTTAAAGAGTATGTCGTTTTAGAAATTGGTACCATTCACAAACGGTTTGACGTTCTACTTTAACATTCATAACGTGAATTAAGGTGTCTATTGCCAATACAGTTCTGCGGATTTACTCCTGGAATTCCAGGAATGAATAACGGAATCACAACTACTGGCGAAGCTGTAGACCCAGCTGTGCGACACTCAAGGAAGGTGGAATCCATATCGAGCGGCTTGTCAGACGATCATCTAATTCATATATGAAAATAAGGTGTGCTTCTGCTTTAATGTCTACTGATATGTTCCCGCGAACTCTAAGCAAGACACTGGATACAGCGAGATAGGTCCTCGGAAGGTAAGGTATTTGGTAAAAAGGATGACTTTATAAGAATAAGTTTCGCTCTGCAACGGAATGTCGCTTTACGTTAATAATCAAACCCTGAATTATGGTGTCTATTTCCAATACTGTTCAGCAGATTTACACTCGAATTACATGGTTTGACTCTTGGAATAGTGGAATAGAAGAAGCTATTGACATAGCCCTTCATCTCTCAAAGAAGATGGTAACGTTCTAGAACTATTTGACACACGATCTTCCAATTCGAACATGAATTTAAGGTAACGTCACTAAAATGTTTTCTAATGTGTTTTCCTCAACGCGAAGCTATACTATTGATTCGGCGTGATAGTTTTTCGGGGGGTATCGTCTCCGATAGAATGTTTGACTTTATACGAAATGGTAACTATCTCAAGCAGTTTGACGCTCTGCTTCCATATTCAAACTGTGAATTGAGGTGTCTATTCCCAATACAGTTCCACGGACGTACCCTAGTAATACGTGATTTGACTCTCGGAATCACTGGACAGGTGATGCTATTGACTTATCTGTGCGGTACTCAAAGAATGTGATAAAGAATTTAAGGTACCGTAACTAAAATGGATAATAACTTTTCCCACTGATCACCATGTTGCATTCTCGGTGAAGCGGGTGATGTTCGCGGAACGTAAGGTATTCCGTAAAAAGATTGAGTTTTTAGCAGTTGGTAGCGATCTCATACCGTTTGAAGCCATATTTTAATATTCAAACCGTGAATTAAGGTGACAATTGCCAATACTGTACAGCGCGGATGGCTTTCTGAATCAAAGTATATGTGAAGCTATTATATATATGATTTGACCCTCGATCTTCTAATTCATATGCTCGTCGTTAAAACGTATACTAATTCATGTCACTGAACACGATGTTATATTTTAGATACAGTGGGTTAGTTTTTCGGTGGGTAAGGTCTTCGGTTAATCGTTTCACTTTGTAGGAATTAGTAACATTCTGAAATAGTTTGACGCTCCATTTTAACATCTAAACGGTGAATGACAGTATCTATAGGCAATACAGTTCAACGGATTTACTGCAGTCATACATGATTTGATTCTCGGAATCACAGGACAGGTGAAGCTATTGACTTAGCTGTACGACCCTCGATGAATGTTATAACGTTCTCGGACGGTATGGCCCTCGATCATCTAATTCATACATGAAATTACGGCGACCGTCACTAAAATGTCTACTAATATGTTTCGATGAAAACGAAGTTACACCCTCGATGCAGCGGGTTGGGTTCTCGGAAGGTGAGGTATCGGGTAAAGAGTACGTCGTTATGCATATTGGTTACGTTCTCAAGCGGTTGGATGCACTACTGTAATGTTCATACCGTAAAGTATCGTGTCTATTGACATCCCTGTACAACGTATTTACTCCAAGAGTACTTGGTTTGATTCTCGGTATCACAGGATAGGCTAAGGTATTGACCCTCCCGTTCGACCTTCAATGTGGGTGGTAATGTTCTCCAACGCTTTGAACATCGATATAATTCATGCACGAACTTAATGTACCGTACTGAAATTTATGCTAATGTGTTTCTCTAACCACGAAGTAATACTCTAGATACGGCGGGTTTGCTTCGTGGGCGGTAAGGATTTCTGTAATGCGCATGACTTTGTAGTAACTGGCAACGATCTCAAACGGGGTGACGCTCTATTCTAATATAGCAAACGTGGAGTAAAGTATCTAATTCCAATACTGTTCAGCGAATTTGCTCCCAGGATACCTGGTTTGGCTCTCGGAATCGCAGGGTACGTGAACCTATTCTTTTAGCCATTCGTCTCTCACAAAAGTAGGCAACGCTCTCGAACGGCTTGACCCTCGATCTTCAATTTCATTTATGAAGTAAAGGTGCCCGTCACTACATTGATGACTAATTTCTTCCTCTGTGCAGTAAGCCATGCTCTCGATGAACCAGGTAATGTTCGCGGATGGTAAGGCCTTCGGTAAAACGTTTGACTTCATTCCAATTGGTGACGCTCTCAAACAGCTTTACGATCTACTTTGATACTCATACCGTGAATTAGGGCGTCAGTAACCAATACTGTTCATTGGATTTACTCCCCGAACACATGGATTGATTCTCGGTAATACAAGATAGGTGAAGCTATTGATTTAGTCGGTTCCTCTCAAAGAAGATGTTAGTGTTCTCGAACTGCTTGACTCTCGATTTGGTTGTACCTGCATGAGAATAACGTGCCCGTCTGCTAATATTTCTAATGATTTGTTTCCGTGAGCACTAATCATGTCACCCGCTACAGCTGGTTAGGTTCTTGGATGGTAAGGCCTTCGGTAGAACTTGACTTTATACCGATTTGTAACGCTCTCAAACGATTTGGCCGTCTACTTTAATATTCAAACCGTGAAATAGTGTGTCTATTGCCAAGATTGTTCGCTGCATTTACTCGCATAGTTGCAGGGTTGACTCTCAGAATCACAAGATATGTGAAGCGAATGAATTAGCCGTTCATCTCTCATAGAAGGTGCTAACGTTCTGGAGCAGTTTGCCCCTCGATCTACTAATTCATACATGAAATTAAGGTGCCCGTCACTATAATGTATACTGATTTGTGACTCTGAATATCATGTTATGCTGTCGGTACAGCGCGTTAGGCTTTCGGAGGATAAGGTCTTCAGTATAGCAAATGACTTTATACCAATTTGTAGCGTTCTCACACGGATGGGCGCTCTACTTTAATATTCAAACCCGGAGTCAAGGTATCTATTGCCAACAATGCATAGTGCATCTTCTCCCGGAGTAACTGGCTTGCCTCTCGGTATCGTAGGATATGTGAAGCTATTGACAGGCGTTTGATTGTCAAGGAAGGTGGTAACGTTCTCGAACGGTTTGACGCTCGATCTTCTAATCCATACATGTAATTAAGGTGTCAGGCACCAAAATTTATACTAACTTACGTCTCTCAACACGAAGTATTACTCTGGATTCAGCGGGTTAACTTCTCCGAAGGTAAGGCAATCGGTTAAAGTATGACCATATTCCATTATATCACGATCTGCAATAGTTTGACGCCGTACAGTAACATTTACACCGTGACGTAGGCTGTCTAGTGCTAGTACTGTAGAGCGCATTTATTCCAGGAGTGCCTCGTTTGGCTCTAGGAATCACAAGACAGGCAAAGCTATTGTTTTAGCCATTCGTTTCACACAGAATGTGGCATCGTTCTCGAAACGTTTGGCCCTCGTTCTTCTATTTCATATATCAAAATAAGGCGCGCCTCTGCCATAATGTATACTAATTCGTTTCTGTGCGCATTAAGCATGACACTCGCTACAGCGGGTTTGGTTCTAGGAATGTAGTGTGCTCGGTATGAAGAATGACCCTATACCAATTGGTAATGTTCTCCGCCGGTTCAAATCATTACTTTAATATTCAAACCGTGAATTAAGGCGCCTATTGCCAATACTGTTCAGCGAATCTACTACTGAAATATCTGGTTTGACTTTCGGAGTCAAAGGATATGCGAAGCTAGTGACGTAGCCGTACGAATCTCAAAGAAGGTGGTAACGTTCTGGAACGCTTTGAATCTCCATGTTGATACTTATACTTAAACGTGTGGTGTCCGTCTGCTATCATGTCTACTAATTTGTTTCTGTGAACATTAAGCAACACCCTCGCTACAGCGAGTTAGGTTCTCGGAATGTATGGTATTCGGCAGAAAGAATGACGTTATACGAATAAGTAACGTTCGCAAGCAATCTGACTGTCTACATTAATATTTAATCCGTGAACTAAGGTGTGTAGGCCAAAAACTGTGCGGCGGATTTACGCCCAGAATACCAGTTTCGACTCTAGGAAACATAGGATATGTGAAGCTATTTGCAAAGCGGTTCCATTCTCACCTAAGGTGGTAGCGCTCCCAAATGGTTTGACACTCGATCTTTATACTTCACAGATGAAATTAAGGTGCCGCCACTAAAATGTGTACTACGTTCTACTGCGGTTTGACTTTGTACTTTAATATTCATACCGTGAATTAGGGTGTCTGATGCCAATACAGTACATTGAATTTATTCCCGGAATACGTGGGGTGACTCTCGTTACCACAGGATAAGTGAAGCTATTGACTTTGCTATGCGACTCTCAAAAATGGTGGACACGTTTTCGAACGGTTTGACTCCCGATTATTCTATTCGTAAATGAAAATAAGGTTTCCGTCTGTTAAAATGTCTACTAATTCGTTCCTGCGAACGCGATGCAAGGGAATCGCTGCGGCGTCTTGCGTTCTCTGAAGGTAAGTTGTATGTTCAAGAAAATGACTTTATACCTATTGGTAATGTTCTTCGATGATTTGGAATTTTACCTTAATATTCATGCCGTGAATTACGGTGTCCCTTCCAATATTGTTCAGTGCAATTACGACTGGAATACGTCGTCCGACTCTCGCAATTACAGGATAGGTGATCCTATTGACTTGGATTCGTTCCGTCACGAATTGCGTACAGCGGATTGAGTCCCGGAATATCTGGTTTGACTATCGGAATAACAAGGGAAGCGAAGCTATTGATACAACGTTCGTCTCTGAAACAATGAGGGATCGTTCTAGAAATGTTTTACTGCCAATTTTTCTATTCGTACATGAATATAAGTAATTCGTTTGCTAAAATGTCCACTAATTTGTATCACTGGACTGGAAGCTGTATTCTCGATACAGCGAGCTATGATCTCAGCGTGTAAGGTCTTCCGTAAAACGTTTGACTTCAAACAATTGGTAACGTTCACAAACGGTCTGGCGTCCTATTTAAGTGTTCAATTAATTAAGGTGTCCATTGATAATGGAGTGGAGCGCATTTACTGCTGGAGTACTTGGTCTGTCTCTCGGAATCACTGCATAGGTGAAGCTACTGACTTATCCGTTCGACTCTCCGAGAGAGTGGTTACGTTCTCAAACCGTTTGACACACCGTTTTAATATTCAAGCCATGAATGGAGGTGTCTATTGCCAGTACTGTACAGCGTATTTACTCCCGAAATATCTGGTTTAACTTTAGGAATCACAGGATATATGCAGCTATTGACTTAGACGTTCGTCACTCAACGACGTTCGTAACGTCATAAATCGGTTTGACTTTCTACTTTAATATTGAAGTATTGTATTGAGGTACGTGTTGCCAATACTTTTCTGCGGATTACACACGGAACACCTGGTTTGACTGTCGCAATAAGAGGGTAGGTGAAGCTATTGACTCCGCCGTTCGGGTCTCAAAGTTGGTGGTAACGTTGTACAACGATGAAACACTCGATCTTCTTATTCATATATGAAATTAAGGTGCCCCTGTCAAAGTTGGGTAATAATTTGCTTTTCTGAACACGGAACTATACTTTCGATATAGCGGATTGGTTTCTCGGTAGGTAAGGCCATCGGTAGAAAGTTTGACACTATACCAATAAGTTACGTCATACAGAGCTGAGACTCTGTACCTTGTTATTCATAAGGTGAAATAAGGTGTCTATTCCCAATACTATACAGCGTATTTAGTACTGGAATACCTGGAGTGACTCTCGGAATCACAGGATAGGTGAATCTACAGACTTACCTGTGCGACAATAAAAAATGGTGGACACATTGTCGATCGGTTTGAATATCGATCTAGTAATTCATAGATGAAATTAAGGTCGCCGTCTCAGAAATGTATACTAATGTGTTTCTCTGACCGCAAAGCTATACTTTACATACAGCGGGTTAGCTTCTCTAAAGGTAAGGCCTTCGGTAAAAGATTGACTCAATACCAATTCGTAACGTTCTACAACGGCTTGACTCTGGACATTAATATTTATAACGTGAAATAGGGTGTATGATACCAATACTGTAAAGCAGATTTACTGACGGAATACCTAGTTTGACTCTCGGAATCACAAGATACGTGATGCTATTGGCTTAGCTGTGCGACTCTCACAGACGGTGGTAACGTTCTCGATTGGTTTGGCCCCTGATTTTGTAACTCATACATGAAATCGACTTGTCCGCCTGCTAAAATGTGTACTAATTTCAACCAATGAACGTCATGATATAATCTCGATACAGGGCATTAGGCTTTTGGAGGGTATGGTCTTCCGTAAAACGTTTGACTTTATACATATTGGTAACGTTATCAAGCGGATGGACGCTCTACCGTAATATTCAATCCGGGAATTAAGATGTCTATTGCCTATACTGTAGAGCAGATTTATTCCTGGAATGCTTAGTCTGACTCTCGGTATCACATGATGGGTGACGCAATTGACTTAGCCGTTCGACACTCTGACATGGTGGAAACGTTCCCGAACGCTTTGACCCACGATCTTCTAATTCAGTACATGGACTAAAGGTGCGAGTCACTAAAGTGCATACCAATGTGTTTCTGCGAATACGAAGGTAGACGTCCGATGCAGCGGTATAGCTTCTCGGCAGGTACGGTCTTCGGATAAAAGTTTATCTCTATACCAGTAGGTAAGGTTCTGCAGCGGTTTTACTCGGTTCTCTAATATTTATGCTCTGAATTAGGTTATTTAATGCAAATATTGTAAGCCGAATTACTCCCAGAATATCTAGTTTGCCTCTTGGAATCGCAGGATAAGTGAAGCTGTTTACTTATCCGTTTGACTCTCATAGAATGTGGTAACTTTCTCCAATGGTTTAGGTCATGATTCTGCTATTCATGTATGGAAACAAGTTGCCCGTCATAAAAATGTATACTAATTTGTGTCTCTGATCACGATGATATACAGTCGTTACAGCGGATTAGGTTCTCTGAGGGTGAGATTTTCGATATAACGTTTGACTATATACCATCTGGAAACATTCACAACCGGTCTATCAATCTACTTTCATATGGCAACCGTGGATTAAGGTGACCATCGCCAATAGTGTACAGCAGATTGTATCCTGATATACCTAGTGTGATAGGATAGGTAAAACTATTGACTTTGCCCTTCTATTCTCAAAGAAGGTGGAAACGTTCTCAAACGATTTGTACTATCGATATTCTCATTCATACATGAAAGTAAGGTGCCTGTCTCTAAACTGTATACAAATTCTTCCCTCTGAACACTGAGGTATACTCTCGATACAGCGCGTTATGTTTTCAGAGGGTATGGACTTCACTAAAACGTTTGAATTTGTACAAATTGGTAACGGTCTCAAACGGTATGACTCTCTGCAGTTCATATTCATACCGCGAATTAATGTTTCTATTGCCAATACTATTCAGAGGATTTGCTCCTTGAATACCAGGCTTTACTCTCGGAATCACAACTATTGTTGAAGGTATTGACTCTGCGTTCGACTCCCAAAGAAGGTGGTGAAGATCTCGAACGGTTTGACCCCCGATCTTCTAACTTGTACATGACGTTAAGGTCCTCGTCACTGAAATGAATACTCATTTCTTTCTCTAAACACGAAATTATACCCTCGAAATGGCGATCTTGCTTCTCCGAACGTAAGGCCATATGTATAGTGATTGACTTTGTACCATTGGGCATTGCTCTCAAACGGTTTGACGCTCTACTTCACCATTCCAATTGTTGCGTCTATTGGCAATACTGCTCTGCGGATTTACTCCAGGGATACCTGGTTTGTGTGTCCGAATCACTAGATAAGTGAAGCTGTTGACCTAGCCATTCGTATTTTTCAAAAGGTGGCAACTTCCTCGAAGGGATTGACCCTCGATCTTCATGTTCATAATGAAATTATGGTCTCCGTTCCTAAAATGACCACTAATTTGATCTCCCGAAAACGAAGATACGCTCTTGATGAAGCTTGTGAAGTTCGCGGTTTATACGGCCTTCGGTAACGCGTTTCACTTTATAACCATTGGTAAAGTTCACAAACGGTTTCACGCTCTACTTTAGTATTCAAACCATGAATGAAGGTGTCTGTTGGCAATACTCTTTAGCGGGTGTACTTCTGGAATACCTGGTTTGACTCTCCGAATCACTAGATAAGTGAAGCTGTTGACCTAGCCGTTCGTATTTTTCGAAAGGTGGCAACATCCTCGGAGGGATTGACCCTAGATCATCATGTTCATAATGAAATTATGGTCTCCGTTCCTAAAATGATCACTAATTTGATCCCCCGGACACGAAGTTGCACTCTTGATGAAGCTTGTGAGGTTCGCGGTTTATACGGCCTTCGGTAACGCGTTTCTCTTTATAACGATTGGTAAAGTTCACAAACGGTTTCACGCTCTACTTTAGTATTCAAACCGTGAATGAAGGTGTCTGTTGGCAAAACAATTCCGCGGTTTTACACACGGCATAACCGGTTTGTCGCTCGGTATCTCCGGATTGGTGATGCTATTGGCAGCCCTTCTACTCCCAAGAAGGTGTTATCGATATCTAATGGTTTGACCCTCCATCTTCAAATTCATACACGTAATTGAGGTGACCGTGTCTAAAATGTCTAATAATTTGATTCTCTGTACACGAAGTTATACTCTCGATACAACGGATCATGTTCTCGGAGGGTAAGGTCTTCTGTAATACGATTGACTTTTTACAAATTTGTACAGTTCTCATACTTATTGGTGCTCTACTTTAACATTCGAACCGCGTATTGAGGTAACTAATTCCAATGCGGTTCAGCGGATATACTTCCGGCATACCTGGTTTGGCTCTCGGAATTGCACACACCCTTGGAACTATTGACTTAGCCGTTCGACTCTCAAGGAAGGTGGTAACTTTGCTGCACGGTTTGATATTCGGTCTCCTAATTCATACATGAAATTAAGGTGCCCATCACTAAAAATTTTAGTAGTTTGTTCCTCTGAACACAGTGTTATATTTTCCATACAGCGGGTTAGCTTCTCGGAAGGTAAGGTCATCGGTGAAACGTTAGGCACAATACCAATTGGTATCGTTCGACAAACGGCTTCATGCTGTACCTTAATATTCTAACCGTGAGTTAATGTGTCTATTGACAATAATGGACAGCGGATAGACACCCGGAATACCTGGGATGACTTACAGAATCACTAGTATTGGTGAAGCTATTGACGCCGCCATTCGACACTCGATGAAGTTGGTAACTTTCTTGATCGGATTGACATTCGACCTTTTAGTTCAAAGATGGATTTAACGTCCCCGTCACTAAAGTGGATTCTTATTTGTTTCTCTGATCCCGAAATTGTACCCACGATACAGCGTTCTCTGAAGGTAAGGTTTTCGTTAAGGAGTATGAAATTTATACCAATTAGTAACGTGCTCCAACGGTTTAACTCTGTACATTAATATTCATACCGTGATTTACGATGTCTACGGCCAATAATGTTCCTCGAATTTACACCTGGAATACCTGGTTTGTCCCTCGGAATCACAGAATAGGTGAAGCTACTGATTTAGCCGTTCGTCTCCAGAAAAAAACGGTATGTTTCTAGAACTGACTGACGCCCGACCTTCTAATTTCTAAATGAAGTTATGGTGTCCGTCACTAAAATGAATACTAATTCGCTCCTCTGAACAAGAAGTTATACAATCGATACGGCGAGTTCGGTTCTCCAAAGGTAAGGTATTTGGTAAGAAGAATGACTTTATAGCAATAGCTAAGGTTCTACAATGGGTTGCCACTCTTCTATAATACTCACACAGTCAATTAATGTTTCTATTTCTAATACTGTGCAGGATATTTATTCCCGGAGCACCTGGTTTGACTCTCGGCATCACAGGATATGAGAAGCTATTAACTTAGCCGTTCGACTCTACAAGGAATGTGGTGACGTTCTGGAACGGTCTGATCCACGATCTTCTAATTCATAGATCAAATTATGGTGCCGTCGACAAAATGTATGGTCCTTCCATTCACTAAACAATAAGTTATACCCCTGATACAGGGGGGTAGGTTCTCGGAAGGTAAGGCATTCTACAGGAGGAATGTGTCTCACAGAATGTGGCAACATTCTCGAAATGTTTGACTCTGGATCGTCTAAATCATACATGAAATTAAGGAGCCTGTCACTAAAGTGTAAATCAACTAGTTCCTCAAAACACGTAGTTGTACGCTCGAAACAGCGGCTTAGGTTCAGTGAAGGAAAGGCATTCGGCAGAAGTTTTGGCCCTATACTAATAGGTAACGATCTACTATGGCTTGACTGTGTACATTAATATTCATACCGTGAATTAAGGTGTCCATGGCCAGTACTGTTCAGGGGATTTGCATCCGGAATGCCTGGTTTGGCTCTCGGAATTACAGAATAGGTGTAGCTATTGACGTAGATTTTGAGTCTTTAAGAGGGTGGTAACGTTATCGAACGGTTTAGCCCTCGATCATCTAATTCATACATGAAATTTAGGTTCACGTCACTAAAATGTATTCTAATTTGCTCCTCTGAACACGAAGATATACCCTCGATACGGAAGATTATCTTCTCGGAAGGTAAGGACTTCGATAAAAAATTTGACACTGTACCTATATGTATCGTGCTACAACGGTTTGACTCTGTATGTCAATATTTATACCGTGCGCGGGGCTGCGTATTACCAATACTGTAAAGCGGATTGACGCCGGTAATACCAGATTTGACTCTCGCAATAACAGCGGTGGATCGGTTGACTTAGCCCTTCGAATCGAGAGAAAGGTGGAAATGCTCTCACACGGCTTGTCACTCGATCTCGTCATACATACACGAAATTAAGGTGCAACTCCCTGATATGATATTTTCGATTTTTTCAAAATATCCAATTCTTAAATTAAGAACTTGTATTTTCTTATGACAAGTGCCATTTGGAATTATTGAGTATATATTTATATCATTACTTTGTTAAATTCCTTGTCACATTATATGGTTGCCTGTATTGGTATCTACGCTACCCGAGAGACACGAATGGAGTGCTCCTGCAGTTGTGATCGGTAGATCGGAGCGATACTGCTGTGTGGTCTTCATTAGTTTTGTTAACCATAATATTGTACCGTATACGTTCGATCGCAGTTTTCCATTCATTTCTAGTCACTTTAATTTTCAAGTATGATATTTCCGATTATTTTTTTCATAAATCCCAATTTTTACTTTCCGAAATTGAATATTTTATTAAAAACGTATTTTGAATTATTTGAGTGTATGTTTATGACAGTAATTTGATAAGTTAGTTGTACTATATGATGCTCTGTATCCGTACCTATGCTGTAGGAGCGACAAGACTGGCGAGGCCTTGTTGTTGCGACCAGCAGAACGGAGAGGCACTGGATGGACTTCGTTAATATCTATAAACTTAACTTAGATCCGTATGCATTTTTCCTAGTGTTTTATTTATTTATACATACTCTAATTTACTGCTACGGTATATTCCATTTTATTCAAAATACTAATTTTTAATCTAAAAAAATATACATTTTAGTAATAGTGCCTATTGAATTAGTTCAGTTTACGTTTATGACAATGATTTTGTTAAGCTTGTTGATATTTTATACGTATCTCCGTATACGTTCACAGGCTGCGGGAGCGACACGAACATCGATGTCATGTTGCTGGGAACGGGAGGTTGGAGCGACAATACTGGCTGGGCTTCGTTAACTTCTTTAACCTTGATTTTGAACCACATTTATTTTATTCGAGTTTTCCATTTATTTATTCATTCTGAAATTTTCTGTTATCACACTTTCGTCTTTTTCTATATTTCGAATTTTTAATTTCAAAAACGGTATTTCTTTGTAAAATTGACTTTGGTATTAGTTAAGTATACGTTTATGAAAATATCTTGCTGAGCTTGTAATTTTATGTAGTTGTCTGTACATTTTCCCACACTGCGGGAGCAACACGACTGGCGATGCCTTGCAGTTGCGTACGGCACATCGGAGCGATTCTATTGGATGGTCTTTGCTACTTTCATTAACCATGTTTGTGCATCGTATGCATGTCTTCCCAGTCTTCCATTTATTTATACATACTACAGTTTACTCTTCTGATATTTTCGATATTTCGCAAAATTTTTAGTTTTTAGTTTAAAAAATTGTATTTCTTAGTAAAAGTGTCACTGGAATTGGTTGAGTGTACGTTTATGGCAATATGTTGTTAGTCTTATTGTTATTTTTAATGATTGTCTGTATACGTACTCCATTCACTCGACTCCATAGCATGTGTAATCATTTAGGAAGGGTCTGGTTCACGACACGAAAATTCGCACCATGAATTGACATGTACCTTAGTAATATTGTTCAGCGTATTTACTTCCGGTATACCTGGTTTGACTCTCGGAATCACAGGAGAGCCACTGCTAGTTACAAAGCTGTGCGACTCTCAAGGATGCTGGTAGCGTTCTGCGACAGCTTGCCTCTCGATCTTCCAATTCATACATGAAACAAACGTGCCCGTTACTAAGATGAGTACAAGTTTCTTTCTCTGGGTACGATGTTATACTCTCGGTACAGGGTGATTGATTCTCGAAATGTGAGGCCTTCGTTAAAATGTTAGAAACTATACTAATAAGTATCGTTCTACAACGGTTGCCTCTGTACGTTACTATGAGTATAGTGATCGAGGGTGTCTTCTGCCAATACTGAACAGCAAGTTTACTCCTGGACTACCGGGTTTGACTCTTGGGGTCATAAGATATGTGTAGGTATTGATTTAGCAATCCGTCTCTCGAAGAAGGTGGTAACGCTCTTGCTCGGATTGTCCCTCGAACTTTCTATTGATACATTAGAATAAGGTTCCAGCCACTGAAATGAATCCTTATTGCTTTCTCTGAACACGAAGGTTTACTCTCGACGCAGCGAGTCAGGTTCTGGGAAGGTAAGGCCTTCGGTAGAAAGTTTCCATATATATCAATTGGTAACGATCCACAATGGTTTGACTCTGATCTTCTGTATTTATACCATGAGTTAGGGTGTCTAATGCCAATATTGTTCAGCCGATTTAAGCTCGGAATATCTGGTTTGGCTCTCGGAATCACAGGATAGGCGGTGCTATTCACATAGACGTTCGTCACTAAGAGATGGCAGTAACGTTCTCGATGGGTTCGGCTCGCGATTTTGCTAGTCATACAAGAAATTAAAGTTCACGTCGCTAAAATGTATGCAAATTTTTTCGAATGAATACCATGTTATACCCTCGATACAGAGCGTTATGTTTTCGGGGCGTAAGGTTTTCAGTAATAACGTTTGACTATCTACCAGTTTGTAACGACCTCGAGCCGATTATCTCTCTAATTTACTATTCAAGAATTGAATTAAGGTGTTTATTGCAAATACTGCACAGGGAACGTACTTCCAGTATACGTGGTTTGACTCTCGGAATCAACGGATCGGTGAGGCTACTGAATTAGCCATTCGAATCCCAAGGAAGGAGGTCACGTTCCCGAACGGTTTGACCCACGATCTTCCAATTGAAACATCAAAGTAAAGTCCCTGCCATGAAAATATACACTGACATCCTTCTCTGAACACGAAGTAATACCCTTTATATAGCGGGTTAGTTTGTCGGAAGTTAAGGCCATCGGATAATAGTTTAACTCTATACCAATATGTAACGTCCAACAACGGTTGGACTATGTACATTACTATTCATACCGTCAATTGAGGTGTCTATTGGCAATGCTGTTCAGCGGATTTACTCCAGGAATACCTGTTTGATTCTCGGAGCAACAGGGCTGTTGAAACTACAGACTGAGCCGTTCAAATCTCGAAGAAGCTGATAACGTTCTCGGACAGTTTGACACTCATTATTCCTATTCATAAATGAAATTAGGGTGTTTGTCTGTTAAAATGTCCACTTATTTGTTTCCGTAAACAGCATGAAAGACACTTTCTGCAGCGGCCTATGTTCTCGGAACGCAATGTGTCCGGTAAGAATTGGTCCTTATTGCAATTAGTATTGTGCCCTAACGGTTTGACTGTGTACTTTAATATTCATACCGTGAGTTAAGGGGTCTAATGCCAATCCCGTTCAGCTGATTTACCCCCGGAATGCCTGGTTTGATTCTCGGAATCAAAGTTTAACTGAAGCGATTGACTTCGCCATTCGACTCTCAAAGATGGTGGTATCGTTCCCGAACGTTTTGTCACACGATCACTCGATCTATACATGAAGTTAATTTCCCCGTCACTAAAATTTACACAATTTTGTTTCTCTGGTCTCGAAGTTATACTGTCGAAACAGCGGGTTAGCTACTCGGTATGTAATGCCTTCTGGATAAAATTTGACTACTTACCAATAGGTAACGTTCTACAACAGTTTTACTGTGTACCCAAATATCTATACCGTGAATTAAGGTGGCCATAGCTAATGCTGTTCAGCGGATTTACTCCCGTAATACCTGGTTTGTTTCTCAGAATAACAGGATAGGTATAGCTGTTGACTTAGCCGATCGTCTTTCAAGGAAGGAGAAAACCTTCTGGAACGGTCTGACTCTCGATTATTCTATTCACACCTGAAAATAATGTGTCTGTCTTCTAAAATGCCTACTAATTTGCTTCGGTTAGCACCAAGCAAGACACACGATGCAACGGGTTATGTTTTCGGAAGGCAAGGTGTACGGTAAGAAGAATTACTATATACCAACTTGAAACGTTTTCAAACGGGTTGACGCTTTACTTTAACATTCATACAGTGAATTATGTCGTCTAAGTGCCCATACGGTACAGCGAATTTAGTCCTGGAGTACCTGGGTTGACTCTCGGAACAGCGGGATACGTGAAGCTATTGGCTTAGCAGTTCGACTCTCAATGAAGGTGGTGACGTTCACGGACGGCTGACACACGTTATATCTATTGATTCTTGAATTTACGTTTCGGGCCGCTAAAATGTCTGCCAATTTTTTCCTGGAACACTAAGCGCGACTTCGGCTACAGCGGGATATGTTCTCGGAGAATAAGGTATCCGGAAAAAATTTTGACTTTCTACCAATTGGTAATCATTTCCAACGCTTGCACTCCCTACTTCAATATATACATACCGCGCGTCAAGGCGAATATTGCCCACACTCTTCAGCGGATCCACTCACGGAAATCCTGCTTTGATTCTCGGAATCACGGGATACGTGAAGCTATTGGATTAGCGGCTCGACACTCAAGGACGGTGGTAACGTTCTCGAACCGTATGACCGTCGATAATCTAATTCGTACATAAAATTAAGGTGCCTGTCACTATATTGCGTACTATTTTGCATCTCAAGACGAGAAGTAATACCGTCGGTAAAGCGGCTCAGCTTCTCGAAAGGCAAGGCCTGCGATAAAAAGTTACTCTCCATACCAACAGGTAACACCCTACAACGGTTTGACTTGTACTTTACTATTTTTACCGTTATTTATGTCGTCTTGTGACAATACTGTTCAGTGGATTTAGTCTCAGAATACGTAGTTTTAATCTCGGAATAACAGGATGGGTGAAGCTGTTGACTTAGCCGCTCGACACTCATAGGAGTTGGTATCAGCCTCGATCGGGTTTGACACTCGAACTTGTAATTCACACACGAAATTAAGGTGCCCGTCACTAAAATGTACAATAAGATGTTCTTCTGAACAGCATGTCACACACCCGATACAGCGGGTTAATGTCTCGAAAGGCATGGATTTCTGTAAATGATTTTACTGTATTTCAATTCGTAACGATCCTCAACGGTTTGCCTCCGTACTCTAATATTTATAACGTGAAATATGGTGTCCTGTGGCACAACGAAACGCGAATTTACTGCCCGAATACCTGGTATGACTCTGGGAATCGCAGGATAGATGATTCTATTGACATAGCCGTTCACCTCTCTGGGATGGCCGTACCGTTCTCGAACAGTTTGACACTCGACCTTCTAATTCATACATTAAATTAAGGTGCCCGTCTTTATAGTGTATAGTAATTTGTTCCTCTGAACACGATGATATTCTCTCGGTACAACGGATTAGATATGTCTAATGTCAATACTTCTCTGCGAATTTACACCCGGAATACCTGGTTTGACTCTCGGAATCATAGGATAAGTGAAGCTAACAACTAAGGCGTTCGATTCACAAATAAGTTGGTGACGATATCGAGCGGTTTTACGCGCGATCTTCTAATTCATACATGAAATTATGGTGGACGTCACTAATGTGTGAACTAGTTCGTACCTCTGGTCACGGTGTTATACTTCCGATACAGGGGGTCAGTTTATCGGAGGGTAATACATTCTGTAAGAAGTATAACCCTACACAAACATGTAATGTTCTACAACGGCTTGACGGCCTGCTTTAATATTCGTACCGTGAATTGAGGTGTCTATTGCCAATTCTGTGCAGCACATTTACTCTCAGAATGCCTGGCTTGACCCTCAGAATCACTAGATAAGTGATGGTATTGATTTAGTTGTTTGTCTCTCGCAGAAGGTGGTAACTTCCACGAGCGGTATGACCCTCGATCTTCTAATTCATCAATGAAGTTAAGGTGCCTGTCACTGAAATGAATACTAATTTCGTCCTTNGAGATACACTCCCGAGGAAGCGGATGTGGTTTGCAGAAGGTGTTGTCTTTTGTAAAACGCATGACTTTATACCAATTGGAAACTCTCTCAAACGGTTTGACGCACAATTTTGGTATTCAAACCGTGAGCTACGGTGTCCATTGCCAATACTCTTCAGTGCAGTTGTTCCGGTAATACCGGGTTTGGCTCTCGGAATGGCAGGATATGTGATGCCATTGACTTAGCTGTGCGATTCTCAAAGGAGCTACGACCCTGTAACTTAATTCTCGAAATGAATATTAAAGGGAACCGTCAACCCGTTGTGGAACGCTACCCATAGGTATAGAGACAAACCAGTTATCGATAGCTTTACCTTCCTAGAAACTCCCCTGCCGTATCGAGAGTATAACTTCGTGACGAGAGAAGCAAATTGGTATACATTTTAGTGACGAGTACCTTAATTTTCTGTTGGAATTAGCAGATATCGTCTCAAACCGTTCAAGAACGATACCACCTTCATTGAGGAACGCACATCTAAGTCAATAGCACCATATATCCTATGATTTCGTGAGTGAAAGGAGTGACTCCGGGAGTTAATCCGCTGAACGGTATTGCCAATAGACACATTAATTCGCGGTATGAATATTAATGTACAGTCTCAAACCTTTGTAGAATGTTAACAATTTGTATAAAGATATACTTACTACCGACGGTCTTACCTTCGAGAATCGTATCTCGCTGTATCGAGAATACAACACTGTTTTCCGAGGAACAAATTAGTATACATTTTAGTCATGGGTACCGGAATTTCGTGTATTAATTACAAAATCGGGTGCCAAACCAATCGAGAACGTTACCGCCTTCTTTGATAGTCGTACAGCTCAGTTAATAGCATCCGCTGTCCAGTGATTCCGTGAGCCCGATCAGGTATTGCGGGTGTAAATCTGCAGAACAGTATTTGCAACTGACACCATAATTCTGTATTTGAATATAATAGTAGAGCGTCAAACGGTTGCAAAACTTTACCCATTCTTATGGAGTCAATCTCCTTAGCGAGGGTCTTATCTCCCAAGCTGTCTATGCCGCTGTTGCGAGTGTCTTGCTTAATATTAACGGAAACATATTGGTAGAGATTTTAGTAGATGTATACCACTTTCTCGTGTATGAATATCAGAATCGTGAATCAAACCGTTGGAGGACGTTGCGATATTTCTTGACAGTCGATCAGCTATGCCTATAGCTTCACATATACTGTCATACTGAGAGTTAAACCAGGTATTCCGGGATTAAATCCGCTGACCAGTATTGGCAGTTGACACCTAAATTCACCGTTACAATATTAAAGCTGGCCGTCAAACTGTTGTAGAAAATTAACTATTCGTGTAGGCTTAAATATCTTACAGAAGGCCTTACACTCCGTTAAACTGACCAGTTGTATTGAGAGTATATCACTACGTCCTGATGTACTAACTAGTGTGCAATTTAGTGACGAGCACCTTAACTTCATGTATGAATTAGAAGGTCGAGGTTGAAACAGTGCGAGAGCATTTCCACCTCCTTCGAGTGTCGGGCGGCTAGCAGTATAGCTTCCCCATCCTGTGATTCCGATGGGAGTAGCAGGTATTCCGGGAGTAAATCCGTTGAACGATATTGGTAATAGAATCCTTAGTTCACTGTTCGAATGATACTGTAAAACGACCAACCGTTTGAGAATGTTTCCAGGTGGCATAAAATCAAGAGTTTTATAGATGAGCTTTCTTTAAAATGCATAGCGCGCTGTATTGAGAGTGTAACAAGGTATTCACAGGAAGATAAGAGTATATATTTTAGTACCGAGCACGTTAATTTCATGAATGAAACAGATGCGCGAGTGATAAACCGTTCGAGAAAGTTACCACCTTCTTTGAGAGTCGAACGGCTATGTAAATAGCTTCACCTATTCCAAGATGCCAAGAGTCAAACCATGTAATTCGGGAGTACATCTGCTGAAGAGTATTGGAAATATACACCATAATTCTCTGTTTGATTATTAACGTAAAGCGACATTCCGTTGCAGAGCGTTACTTATTCTTACAAAGTCATCCTTTTTACCGAATACCTTACCTCCCGAGAACCTATCTCGCTGGATCCAGTGTCTTGCTTAGAGTTCGCGGGAACATATTAGTAGACATTATAGTAGAAGCACACCTTATTTTCATATATGAATTAGAAGATCGTGTGTCAAGCCGTTCGATGTCGTTACGACCTTCGTTGAGAGTCGCACGGCTGAGTCAACAGCTTCTCCTCTAGTTGTGACTCCGATAGTCATGACTGGAATTCCAGGAGTAAATCCGCAGAACTGTATTGGCAATATAGACCTTAATTCACTGTATCAATGTTAAAGTAGAACGTCAAACCGTTTGAGCATGACACCAAATTCTAAAGCACCATACCCCTTAACGGATGCCTGACCTTCCGAGTGTATATCCCGCTGCATCGTGCGTATAACTTCGTGTTCAGAGAATCAAATTAATAAACATTTCAGTCACGGGTTCGTGAATTTCATCTATCAATTAGAAGATGGAGTGCCAAACCGTTGGAGAACATTACCTGCTTTTTCGAGAATCGAACGGCTGCTTCAATAGCTTTACCTGTACTAGCGACACCGAGGGCCAAGCCTGGTACTCGAGAAGCAAATCCACTGAATAGCATTGGCAATTAATACCTTGTTTTACGATATGAAAGTTAAAGTAGGTCGTCAAACCGTTGTAGATCGTTACCTATTGGCATGGTATTACACATTTCACCGTATCCCTTACTTTCCGAGAACCTGCCCCTTAATACAGATAGCATAAACTCGTCTCCACACAAACAAGTTAGTATTCACATTAGTGACGTGCACCATAATTTCATGTATGAATTAGACGGTCGCGGGACAAACCGTTTGATAGCGTTTGATTACCGTCACTTCTTCGTGAGTCGCACAGCTATGTGAATACCACCACTAATTTTGTGATTCATAAAGTCAAACCAGATATTCCGACAGTAAATGCGGCGTACGGTATTGGCAATAAACACCTTGATTCACGGTTTGAATATTAACGGAGATCGTCAAACCGCTAGAGAGCTTTACCAAGCTGTATAAAGTCAAAGCTTTATCGAAGGCCTCACCTTCCGCGAAACTCACTGGCGTCATCGAGAGAATATGTTCATGTTCAGAGAATGAAATTAGTATTCATTTCAGTGCCGGACACATTAAACTCATGACTCACTTAAACAACACTAAACAATTAGAAGATCGACGGACAACCCGTTCGAGATCATTACCACCTTCTGTGAGTGACGAACGACTATGTCATTAGCTACACGCGTTCTATCTTCCGATGAGACAAACCAGGTATTCCGTGAGTATATCCGCTGAAACATTATGCAATAGATATCGTCATTCACGGTATGTATATTAAAGTACACAGTCAATACGTCGGATGATATTACCAAATGATATAAATTCTAACCCTTTACGGGATACCATGCACTCCGATAGCCCAACGCGCTGCATCGGGAGTATAACATGGTGTTCAGGGAGAGAAATTAGTATGAATTTTAGCGACGGGCATCTTTATTCCTTGTATGAATTAGAAGATCGAGGGTCAAACCGTTCGTGGACTTTACCACCTTCATAGAGAGTTGAAATGCTAAGCCAATTGCTTGGTACTAGACAGTATATATCACGGTACAAATTCTAAAGCACGGAGTCACGGCGTTGTTGAACGTTAGCTTTTGCTATAGGATCAAGCTATTTAACCAAGGCCTTGTCGTCCTAGAACGTATCGAGCTGTATCAAGCGTATTAGTACGTGATCAGAGAAGCAGATATATATATACATTTTGGTGTCTGGCTCCTTAATTTCATGTATGAATTAGAAGGTAAAGTGTCATATCGATCAAGGACGTTGCCATCGTGTTTGACAGTCGAACGGATAAGTCAATAGTTTCACTATTGACAAATATTAGGATTGACGATTGTCAAACCACTCGAGAACGTTGCCACCTTATGTTAGGGACGAACGGCTAAGTCAATAACTTCCCCGATCTAGAGAGTCCGAGAGTCAATCCAGGTATTCCGGGAGTAAAGCCGCTTAAGAGTATTGATAATAAACACCTAAATTCACGGTTTGAATATTAAATTACAGCATCAAACCGTTTGATAGCAATATCAATTCGTATAAAGTCATTCCATTTTTGAATACCCTACCTTCTGAGAACCAAGCCTGCTGTTGCGAGTGTCCTGCTTAATGTTAACTGAAACAAATTAGGAGCCACTATCGCAGACGGAGACCACATGCTTGTGTATAAGTAAAAACATCGGGAGTCAATGCGTTCCAAACCGTAACCCTCTTTTCTGAGAGTCGCACATGTAAGTTAATAGCTGCACATATCCTGTGATTCCGAAAAGTAAATCAGGTACTCAAGAATATACCGTGAGTTAATGTGTCTAGAGCCAATACCCTTCTGCGGACTTACTCCCGAAATAGCTGTGGCTGGACCTCGGAATCACACGAGAGGTGGAGGTGTGACTTAGTTGTGCGTCTCTCAGAGTACGTGGTGTCGCTCGGGAACGATTTCACCCCGTATCTTCTAACTCATACATGAAATTATGATGCCCATCACTAAAATATATACTAATATCTTTCTTTGACTACGAAGTCATACTCCCGTTGCAGCTGGTAAGGCTTCTCGGAGTGTAAGGCTGTCGGTGAAAAGTTTGTCTTTATACAAATTGTTTACGTTGTACATGGTTTGCCTTGGTCCGTTAACTTTTATACTGTTAATTATGGTGCCTCCTGCCAATACTA
>NIJG01000172.1:45747-56708 GCA_002201625.1 Euglossa dilemma
TGTAATTTTCGGTTATCACACTTTTGTCTGTTTTCAATATTTCAAATTTTTAATTCCAAAACGGCATTTCTTAGTAAAAGTGTCTTTGGAATTAGTTAAGTATACGTTTATGCTAATATTTTGCTATGCTTGTAATTTTATTTAGTTGTCTGTACTTGTTCCCACATTGCGAGAGGAACACGACCAGCGATGCCGTGGAGTTGCGTACGGCACATCGGAGCGATGCTATTGGATGGTCTTTACTACTTTCTGTAACCTCGTTTGTGTATCGTATGCATGTCTTCCCAGTCTTCCATTTATTTATACATACTGTAGTTTACTGTTCTGATATTCTCGATATTTCGCAAAATTTTTAGTTTTTAGTTTAAAAAATTGTATTTCGTAGTAATACTGTCACTGGAATAAGTTGAGTGTACGTTTGTGGCAATATGTTGTTAGTCCTATTGTTATTTTATGTGATTGTAGGTACATGTACTCCATTCGTTCGACTCCGTAGCATGTGTAATCATTTAGGCAGGGTCTGATTCACGACATTAAAATTCGTACCATGAATTGACATGTCCCTTGGTAATATTGTTCAGCGTAGTTACTTCCGGTATACCTGGTTTGACTCTCGGAATCACAGGAGAGGCTCTGCTAGTTACATAGCTGTGCGACTCTCAAAGATGCTGGTAGCGTTCTTGGACAGCTTGCCTCTCGATCTTCTAATTCATGCGTGAAATAAATGTGCCCGTCACTAAGATGAACCCAAATTTCATTCTCTGGGTACGATGTTATACTCTCGATACAGGGTGATTGATTCTCGGAATGTGAGGCCTTCGGTAAAATGTTAGAAACTATACTAATAAGTATTGTTCTACAACGGTAGCCTCAGTACGTTAGTATGTGTATCGTGAACGAGGGTGCCTACTGCCAATATTGAACAGCGAGTTTACTCACGGAATACCTGGTTTGACTCTTGGGGTCAGAAGATATGTGTAGCTATTGATTTAGCAGTACGTCACTCGAAGAAGGCGGTAACGTTCTTGCTCGGATCGACCCTCGATCTTTCTATTGATACATTAAAATAAGGTTCCCGCGACTGAAATGAATCCTTATTTCTTTCTGTGAAAACGAAGGTTTACTCTCAACTCAGCGGGTCAGGTTCTGGGAAGGAAAGGCCTTCGGTAGAAAGTTTCCATGTATATCAGCAGGTAACGGCCCACAATGGTTTGACTCTGATCTTTTGTATTTATACCATGAGTTAGGGTGTCTAATGCCAATAATGTTCAGCCGATTTACGCTCGGAATAACTGGTTTGGCTCTCGGAATCACAGGGTAGGTGGTGCTATTCACATAGACGTTCGTCACTAAGAGATGGCAGTAACGTTCTCGATGTGTTCGGCTGGCGATTTTGCTAGTCATACATGAAAATAAAGATTCCGTTGGCTAAGATGTCTTCTAATTTGTATCCTTGAGCACTAAGGAAGACACTTGCTACATCGAGTTAGACTTTCGGTGCGAATGGTCTCCAGTACAACTTTTGACTTTAAACAAATTGCTATCGCTCTGGATCGGTTTTGCGACCTGCTCTAATATTAAGAACGTGAATTAAGATGTCTATTGGCAATACGTTTCAGCGGATTTAATCCAGGTTTACCTGGTTTGACTCTCCGCATAACAAGATAGCTGAAGCTATTGACTGAGCCGTCCGACTTTCAAAGGTGGTGGTAACCTTCTCCAACGGTTTGACACTCGATCCTTAATCGCATACAGGAAATTATGGGGCACGGCAATAACATGTATACTAATTTGATCCTCTAAACACGATGTTATGCGCTCGACACAGCGGGTAAGTTTTTCAGAGGGAAGGGCTTCTGTAAACAGTTTCACTGTACACCAATAGGTAATGGTCTATAACGGTTTGCTGGCCTGCTTAGATATTCAAACCGTCATTTAAGGTTTCTATTGCCCATACTATTTAGCGAATTTTCAATTGGGATATCTGGTTTCACTTTCGCAATCGTAGGATAGCTGAAGCAGTTGACTTAGACGTTCGACTCTTATAGAAGGTGGTATGGGTCTCGACAGGAATGAGACCCGATCTTCAAATTCATTCATGAAAATAAGGTGCTCATCATTAAAATGCGTAGCAAGTCTCCCTTCTGAACACGACATTACACTCTCGATACCGAGGGTTACTTCATCAGAGGATAAGGTCTTCGGTGAAATGTTTGACTTAATACCAACTGCAAATGCTGTATTGCCTATACTGATCACTGGGTTTACTCTCTGGTGTACCTGGATTGGCTCTCGGAATCACAGGATAGGTGAAGCTACTGACTCAGCCGTTCATATCTATCAGAAGGTGGCAACATACTCGGGCGGATTGAGCCTCGATCTCCTAATTCGTACATGAAGTTAAGGTTCCCGTCACAGGAATGAATACTAATGTTTATCTGTGAACATGAACTTATAGTCTCGATGAAGCCGGTGAGATCCGCGGAAAATAAGGACTTCGGTAAATCGTATGACTTTATACCAATCGGTAATGCTCACAAGTAGTTTGAAGCTCTACTGTAATATTCAAACCACAAACTATGTCTATGACAATACTCTCCAGCGGACTTTCTCCCGAAATTGCTGGTTTGACTCTGCGAACTACAAGATAGGTGAAGCTATTCAATTAGCCATTCGTCTCTCACAGAAGGTTCTCGAACGGTTTGACCAGCGAAATTTTAATTCATACATGAAGTTATGGTGCCCGTCACTGAAATGGACACTAATTTGTTTCCCTGGTCACGAGTTAATACTGTCGAGACAGCGGATAAGTTTGACGGTGTGTAAGGACTTCGGTGAAACGTTTGACATTATACGACTTGATACCGAACTCAAACGGTTTCACGCTCTACTTTACTATTCAAACTGCGAATTAAGGCGTCCATTGCCTATAGTGTACAGCGGATTGACGTTAATTGCTAACGTTGTGCAACGGTCAGACGTTCCGCTTTAATATTAAAACCGTGAATTATGGGGTCTTTTGCCAATAGTGCACAGGGCCTTTACACCCGGAATAAATGGTTTGACTCTCGGAGTCATATGATATGTGAAGCTGTTCACTTGTCCGTTCGACTCTCAATGATGGTGGTAGCGTTCTGGAACTGCCTTACCCTCAAATTTTATCTTCATGCATGTAAATACTGTGCCCGTCACTAAATTCTATACTAATTTGTTCCTCTGCATAGGATGCTATACTATCGGTTCAGAGGGGTATGCTTTCGGAAGGCAAGGTCTTCAGTAAATCGTTTGTCTCCATACCAGTTGCTTGCTATCTTAAACAGATTGACGCTCTATTTTCGTATTCAAACCGGGAATTAATGTGTTTATTGCCAATAGTGCACAGGGCACTTACTCCTGGAATACCTGGTTTCATTCTCGGAATAGCAGGATATATGAAGCTATTGACGTAGCCGTTCGACTCAGAGGGAAGGTGGCAACGTTCTCGAACGGTTTGACCGGCGATCCTCTAATTCATTCATGAAACTAAGGAGCCCGTCACAGAAATGGAGTCCTATTTCGTTCTGTGAACGCGACGTTATACTCTTGAAACGGTGGGTTAGCTTCGCCGAAGGTAGGACCATCGGTAAACTGTTGGACTTTATACCAATTAGCAATGCTCTCAAACAGGTTGCGCTCTACTTTACTATTCATACCGTGAATTAGGGTGTCTAATGCCAATCCTGGCCAGCGGATTTACTACCGGATTACATGGTTTACCCCTTGGAATAACAGAACAGGTGAAGCTATTAGCTTCACCGGTCGAATCTCAAAGTGGATGGTAACGTTCTCGAACTGTTGGGCCCTCGATTTTTATATTTCATACTTGAACTTAAGGTGCCCGTACTGCAATGTATAATAATTTCTTTCTTTGAACAGGAAGTTATACTCTCGATTCAGCCGGTGAGGTTCGCGGAAGGTTATGTCTTCGGCCATCCGATTGAATTTATATGAATTGGTAACGTTCTCAAACGGTTCGACGCTCTACTTTAATATTAAAGCCGTGAATAAAGGTGTTCATTGCCGATTCAGTACGACAAATTTACTCATGGAATATCTGGATGGCCTCTCAGAATCACAGAATAGGTGATGCTTTGACATAGCCGTTTCCCCTCGCAGAAGGTGGTAACGTTCTTCAACGTATTGACCCTCGAGCTTCTGACGCATATATGAAATTAAGGTGCCCTTCACTATATTGTATACTAATTCGTCCGTCTGAACACGGTGATATACTCTTCATCCAGCGGTCTAATTTTTCGGAGAGCAAGACATTCTGTATGAAGTGTGACAATGCACAAATAGGTAATGCTCTACAACGGTTTGACGGCCTGCTTTAATATTCAAACCGTGAATCAAGGTGTCTATTGCCAATATTGCACAACGCATAGGCCCACGGAATATCTGGTTTCACTTTCGGAATCACACGATATGTGACGCTACAAACTGAGCCGATCGACTCTCAAAGAGTGTGCTATCGTTCTTTAACGTTCCGACCCTCGATCTTCTAATTCATAATTGAAATTATGATGCCCGTCACTGAAATGTATACTAGTTCGTACCGTGGAACACATCGTTACATTCTTGGTATACCGTGTTAGGCTTTCGCATAGTAAGATGTTCAGTAAAACGATCAGTGAAATTTTATGGAAATTGGTAGCGTCCTCAAACGGATTGACGATCTACTTTAATATTCATACTGTGAACAAATGTGTTTACTGCCAATACTGTTCAGCGCACTTACCCACGGAATACCAGATTAGCTTCTCCGTATCATGGGATTGGTGAAGCTATTAATTTAGTCGTACGTCTCACACAGAAGGTGGCTATGTTCTCGAGCTGTTTGGCCTTCGATCCTTCAATTCATACATGAAGTTATGTTGCCAGTCACTGAAATGAATACTAATTTCGTTATCTGAACACGGAGTTATACTCACGATACAGCGGGATAGTTTTTCGGACGGAGAGGCCTTCGGAAAAAGATTTGACTTTATAGGAATTGGTAACGTTCTCAAACGAGTAGGCGCTCTATTTCAACATTCGAACCGTCAATTATGGTGTCTATTGCCATTACTGTTCAGCGGATTTACTACTGGAATATATTGTTTGACTCTCGCAGTCTCAGGATAGGTGAAGCTACTGACTTGGCCGACCGACCATCAAACAAGTTGGTAACGTTCTCAAACGATTTGACACTCGATCTAACGTTTTATTCATAAAATTATGATGACTGTCACTAAAATGCATACAAGTTTGTTTCATTGAGAACGAATTTATACTCTCGCAGCAGCGGGTGTTGTTTTATCGGAAGGGAAGATCTTCTGCATATGCTTTTATTGCTGAGCAAGTGATAACGTTCTCGAAGGGTTAGACTCCCGACATCAATATTTGTACCCTGAATTAGGGTGTCCAATGGTTGTACTGCGCAACGGATTTATCACAGGAATGCCTGGTTTGACTCTGGGAATCACAGGGTAAGTGCAACTACTGACTTAGACGTTCCACTATCACGGAAGGTGGTAACGTTCTCCAACGGTCTGTCGCTCCATCTTCTAATTCATACATGAAGCAAAGGTGCCTGTCACTGAAATGAAAACTTATTTCATTCTCTGAGTCCGAAGTTATACTCTTAAAACTGCAGGTCAGCTTGTCGCATGGAAAGACTATCGGTAAACTGTTTGACTCTATGGCAATACGTAATACGGCAATACGTGTGATTTAGTATTCAAACCGTGAATTCAGGTGTCCATTGCCCATACCCTTCGGCGGATTTGCTCCAGGAATGCCATGTTTGACTCTTCGAATCACTGGATAGGTGAAACAATAGACTTAGACGTTCGTCTCTCAAAGAAGCTGGGATCGTTCTCCAATGATTTGACTCTCGGTTATTCTATTCATAGATGAAAATAAGCTTTCTGTCTGTTAAAATGTCCACTAACTTGTATCCGTGTGCACTATGCATGACACTCGTTACAGCAGGTCAGGTTCTTGCAATGTGAATTATCAGGTGAGGATTATGACGATATACCAATTGGTAACGTGCTCAAACGATTTGACGCTCTACTTTGGTAAACAACCTGTGAATTATGGTGCTCATTGCCAATAGTATTCAACGGATTTACTGATGGAATGTCTGGCTTGACAATCGGAATCACAAATGTATCTGAAGCTATTGTTTCAGCCGTTCGACTCTCAAAGAAGGTTGTAACGATCTCCAAAGGTTTGACATTGGATCTTCTAATTCATGTTTGAAAATAGGGTGTGATTCTGCTATAATATCTACTAATTTGTTTCTGTGAATATTAAGCAAGACACACGCTACAGCGGGTTAGTTTCTCGGAATGTCAGGTATTCGGTAAAAAGAATGACTTTATATGAATTTTTATTGATCTTCCACGGTATGACTGTGTACTTCAATATTCATACAGTGATTTAATGCGTTTATTGCCAGTACTGTTTAGCGGATGTACTCGCGGAATACCTGGTTTGTCTCTCGGAATCATGGGATCGGTGCAGCTAATAACTAAGCCGTCCGATACGTAACTAAGGTGGCAAAGTTTCCGCTCGGTTTTACCCCCGATCTTCTAATTCATACATGGAATTATAGTGCCCGTAACTAAAATGTAAATTAATTTGTTCCTCTGAACACGATGTTGTACTCCCGAAACAACGGATTAGGCTTTTGGTCATCAGTTTGACGTTTTACTTTATACCAATTGTTGTAGGTCTCAAAATTATTGACCATCTACTTTAAATTCAAACCGCGAATTAACGTGTCTATTGTCAGTTCTGTACAGTGTATATAATTTCGTAATACCAGGATTGACTCTCGGAATCACGGGATAGGTGACATGACTCAGCCATTCTACTCGCAACGAAGGTGGCAACGTTCTCGATCGGTTGGGCACTCGATTTTCTAATTCATACATGAAATTATGGTGCACGTCTCAGAATTTATACCAATGTGCTTCGCCAAACCTGAAGTTCTTATCGCAGGGAAGTTTGTAACGTTCTCGAACGGTTTGACACTAGATTTTCAAATTCACAAAGGAAATTAAGAGTGCCGTCACTATAATATATACTAATTTGCTTCCTTGCACACGAAGTTATACTCTCGACACAGCGGGATAGGTTCTCGGTAAGTAAGGCTTCAGTAAAAAGCTTGACTGTACAGCAATAGGTAACGTTCTACAATGGTATGAGTCTGATCTTTAATATTGGTAAGGTGATATAACGTGTCTAGTTCCAATACAGTACCGCGGGGTTTACTCGCGGAATACCATGTTTGTCTCGCGGAATAACAGGATAGGTGAAGATATTTACATAGACGTTCGACTCTCAAAGAAGGTGCTATCCTCATCTGAAGGATTGGGCATCGATCTTTTAATTCATACATGAAATGAGGGCGCCAGTGGCAAAAAGGGATAATAATTTGTTTCTCTGGACACGACTATGTACCCTCGATACAACCGGTCATGTTCTCGGACGGTAAGGGCTTCATTAAAAATATTGAACATATAAGAAAAGGTAACGTTCTATATTGGTTTGACGATCTATTTTAGTATTGATACCGTGAACTAAGATGTCCAATGCCAATACTATTCAGCGGATTTACTCCCGGTATACCTAGTTTGACTCTCCGAATCAATAGATAGGTGAAACCATTGATTTAGCTGTTCGACCCTAGAAGAAGGTGGTAACGTTGTGCGGAGCGTTTGACCCCCGATCTTCCTATTAACACATGAAATTAAAGTGTGCGTCTGCTATAATGTCTACTAATTTGTTTCTCTGAACACGATCATTTACTCACGATACAACGGGTTATGTTCTCAGAAGTGATGGTGTCCGTTATGAGGTATGACGTTATACCAATTGGAAACGTTCTCAAACGTATTGTCGCTCTACTTTAATATGCAAACTGCGAACTATGGTGTCCGTTGCAATTACTGTACAGCGGATTTACTCCTGATATTCCTGCTGTAGCTCTCGGGATCTCAGGGTAGGTGAAGCTATTGACTTAGTCGTTGGACTTTCAAAGAAGGTGGTAACATTGTGAAGCAGTCTGCCTGCCGATCTTCTAATTCATACAGGAAATTAAGGTACCGCTACTAAAATGTACCTTAATTTGTTTCTCTCAACACAAAGTTATACACCTCATACAGCGGGTTAGGTTCATTGAAGGTAAGGCCTTCCGTTAAAAGATTGACACAATACCAAATGGTAATATTCTCAGAGCGTTTGTCTCTCTGGATTAGTATTCAAACCGTGAATTAAAGTGTCCACTGCTATTACTGTACAGCGGACTGACTCCCGGAGTACTGGGTCTGCCCATCGAAAACACAGGATAGGTGAGGCTATTGATTAAGGAGTTCGGCTCTCGAAGAATGAGGACCCGTTTTCGGACGCATTGATCCTCAATCATCGTATTCATACAGGAAAAATTTGTCAGTCTGCTAAAATGACTACTAGTTTGTTTCCGTGAGCACTAAACAAGACATTCGCTGCAGCGGGCTTGGTTCTAGGAACGTCAGGTGTTCAGGAAAAAGAAGTACCTTATCCCAATTTGTAATGTCCGCGATTGATGGACTCTCTACTTCAAAATCCATACCGTGAGTTAAGGTAACTATTCTCAAAACTGTTCAGCGGATTTTCTACTAGAATACCGGGATTGGCACTCGATGTCACAGAATTGGTGAGGCCAATGACCTAGCCGCTCGAATCCCAAAGAAGGTGGTTACGTTCCCCAACGGCTTGACCTTCGTTATTCCTTTTCATACGTGAAATTAAGGTGCCCGTGACTGATACGTATATTAATGTGCTTTACGGAACACGACGATATACTCTCGACATGACGTGTTAGCTACTCGAAAGGTATGCCTTTCAGTGAAAGGTTTGCCTCCGTACCAATGAGTAGCGATCTACAACGGGTTGGCGTTCTGCTTTAATATTCAAAGGTGCCTCTTACCAATACTGTACAGCGCATTAACTCCCGGAATATCTGGTGTGGCTTTCTGTATCACAGGATATGTGAAGCTACTGACTAAGCTGTGCGACGCTCAAGGAAGGTGGTAATGTTCTTGAACGCTTTGTCTATCGATCTCCTAATTCATACATAGAATTAAGGTGTCCTTCACACAAATGTATACCAATTAGCCTCCATTTACACAAAGCAACACACTCCTTGCGGCGCGATAGCTTCTCGGAAGTTAAGGCCTTCGTTGAAAATTATGACTCCATAACTGAAGATGGCATTCTTCCACGGTTTGACACTCTACGTTAATATTCATGCCTCGAATTAAGGTGGCTATTGCTAAAACTGTTCAGCGTGTTTTCTCCCGGAATACGTAGTTTGACTCTTGGACTCACAGTATAGATGAAGCAATTGACTTTGCTGTTCGACTCCCAAATAAGGTAGCATCGTTGTCTACCGGTTTACTTTCCATTTTGCTATTTAAACGAAAAAAAATTTATACTGTACAGCGCATTTACTCCCTGGTACCTGGTTTGTCTCTCGGAATCACAGGAAAGGTGAAGCTACAGACTTATACGTTCGACTCTCAAAGAGAGTGGTAACGTTCACGAGCAGTTTGAACCTCGAACTTCTAATTCATACATGAAATTAATGTGCTCCTCGCTAAAACGTATACTAATTCATCCCACTGTATACGATGTTATACTCTCGATGCAGCTGGTTAGCTTTGCAGAAGGTGATACCTTCGTAAAAGCGTTTGACTTGGTAGGAATTGGTAACGTTCTCGTACGATTTGACGCTCTACTTTAATATTCACACGGCAAAGTAGTATGTCCATTGCCAATAGTGTATGGCGGACTGACTTTCGGAATACCTGGTTTGACTATAGCAAGAGCAGAATACGTGAAGCTATTGACTTAGCGGTTCGAATCATATAGAGGATGGTGTTGTTCGCCAACGGTATGTCACTCTAATTTAATATTCAAACCGTGAAATAATGGGTCTATTGCCAATACTGATTAGCCGCTTTTCTGCCGGAACAACCAGCTTGACTCTTACAATCAAAGGATAAGTGTACCTGATGACCCAGCTGTGCGACTCTCAAAGACGGTGGTAACGTTCTCGGTCGGTTTGGCCCTCGATTTTGCAATTCATAAACGAAATTATGGTTGTCATGTCTAAAATGTATAATAATTTGATTCTCCGAACATGAAGTTATACCCTTGATACTGCGGTATAGCTTCTCGGAAGTTAAGGTATTCGGTGAAAAGAATGACTATATACGGATTGGTAATGTGCTCCGACGGCTTGAACCCCCCTTATTTTTTTGACGCAGGGGGAACCTTCAAAAGATGTCCGGCCCTCTGAGGGGGGGGGACTGTTGGATTCTTACACACTAAATCCCCTGCGGTGGTCCGTCCTTTTCGCACATGGGAGGGCCCAGGATGACAGGCATCGCTTTCGCAAACCTAAGACACTGGCGCTTCCCGCGACTTCTCCAGCTCTCGCTGGGCTCCACTTCGGGTTTCCAAGCCCAGTCCGCATCTTCCTTTGGTAGTACCGCGAGACCACTCGAGTGGCACCGACACCACCCTTGACCGCGATTTCTCGACGGACGCTCTCTCGGCCGACCACCCGCGGTCCCCACCCATCGATGGGAAGGCGTAGGGCGGGGACTAGCCTCGCCGCCGGAGGTTCTTCACTGGACGATTATCCGGGGTTCCCTCCTCGCGTCAGATTAACACCGGCGCGCGGAGTCCACCTCCGCTCCGCAATGCCAACACCCTGGCGTCACCTCCTTCCAGATCATGTGCAGGTACTCCCCGACGCATCCGTGCACGGAGAGTGCCTGAGTGAGGCGGAATGTCCGTTTGTTGCGGCTCCTCATCCAGTCGTCCAGTACCGGTACTATGGGCCCGTCAGCCCGGTGGGGTGCGCTGTCCGGCCTGCGCAGCCG
>NIJG01000172.1:57050-75094 GCA_002201625.1 Euglossa dilemma
CGGCGGCCGCCTCGTGCGATAGGGTGCTGTATCCTGTTGCGATTCTGATGGCCACCCGTTGCGAAAAGGCAGTCACATTGTACAGGGCTATCGAGCGGATGACACCGCCGTAGAATCGGCGCACCCTCTCGTCCGTCCCTCCTGTGTTGGGGAGCAGCCGACACAGCGCTATTCCCAGCCTCTACAGGTGGGGACGAGCTCCTCGGAATGGTCCTCGAAAGTCCATCGGCCGTCCAGGACGAGGACGAGATACTTTATTTTTCCTCCGATCTGGGCGGCCTTTCCTCCCACGCTGATTTTTCCTCTTGCCGGTGGTATTACCCGCTTCTTCCTCCCGATGTGGAACCAGATGGCCTGGGTCTTCTCCGGCGAGACGCGGAATCCCAGGCGTTCTATGGCCCCAACTACTGCGTCCACCCATTCTTCGGCGCTCAGGACCGCCTCCTTGTAGTTCATCCCGCTCGCTGCGAACAGGTTATCGTCCGCGAAACACGTGACGCTCACTTTGGAGGGAGTGCGGCGTGTTGCACCTCGTCGAACGCTTAGTCCTGCAGGTTCGGACCCAGCACCGATCCCTGCGGGACCCCGCAGTACACCCCCTGGCTGACACTGCCGTCACTCCCGTGGTGCTCTAATTACCTGCCGACAAGTAGTCCCTAATCATCGCTGCCAGGTTGTCCGGCACTCGGTGCCGGACCAGTGCAGACCAGATAGCTGTCCAGGGCATCCCGTTAAATGCATTGGCGATATCGGGCCCGACCGCAAGCATGACCCCAGCCCGTCGAACGACCCGTTCCGTAAGAGACTTGACGGGCAGGAGCGTTGCGATTGTCGAACGTCCCTGCCTAAAACCGATCTGGCGATCGTCCAGATGCGGACCTACCGTTGTGAGGTTGGTAGACAGTCTATGAGTCAACACCCTCTGCAACAATATTCTGCCCTCGTCCAGCAAGTAGATCAGCCTGTACGCCGATGGAGATTACTGGGACTTGCAAGCATTCTGCAGCAATACCACCTTACGGTGATTCGATGAGTCACATCAGGTATACCTGGAGTAAGTCCATTTCATTATTTCGGCAATAGAAACCTTAAGTCACAGTTTGAATATTAAAATAGAGCGTCAAACCGTGCGAGAACTTTACTGCCGTCTGTGAGAGACGAACGGCTAAGTCAACAGATTCACCTATCTCGTTTTTCCGAATATCAACCGAGACATTCCGGGAGTTCATGCGCTGTGCATTATTGGTAATAGACACCTTCTCTGACGGCTTGAATATTAAAATAGAGCGTCAAACCGTCCGAGAACGTTACGACCTTCTTTCAGAGACGAGCGGCTGAGTCAATAGCTTCAACTTTCCCTGTGATTTCGAGAGGCCAACAAGGTACTCAGTGAGTAAATCCGCAGAACAGTACTGGCATTAGGCTCTTTACGTCATGGTATTGATATTAAAGTAGTGCGTCACTGAATTTGAGAACGTATCCAATTGGTATAACGTCAAACGAATTGCTGAATACCTCACGCTCCGAACATCTAATCCGCCGTATCGAGAGTATTACATCGTGCTCAGAGAAGTAAATTAGTAAACATCTTAGCTGTCTCGCCCCATAATCTCCTGCTTGATTTTGAGGATCAGGTGTCAAACCGTTCGAGGAGGTTACCACCATCCATGAGATGCGGACGGCTAAGTCAGTAACTTCACCTATCCAATTATTCCGATAGTCAAACTTGGTATTCCTGGAGTCAATCAGCTGGACACACTTGGCAATGCACACATTAATTGAAGGTTTTAATATTGAAGTAGAGCGTGAAACCGTTTGAAAACGGTATTACCTAATGGTATAAAGATAAACCATTTACCGAATACCTTACCCTCCTAGAAACTAACCCGCTGTATCGCCAGTATAATTTCGTGTGCAGAGAAACAAATTAGTACATATATTAGCGACGGCCACCATTATTTAATGTTTGAATTAGAAAATCGAGAGACAAGCCGTTGGAGAACGTTACCAACCTTCTTGAGTGTTGCAAAGATAAGCAAATAGCTTCGCCTATCCTGTGATTCGGGGAGTCAAACCAGTAAATCCGGGAGTATATCCGTTGAACAGTATTGGCAATGGACACGCTAATTCACGGCATGAATATTAAAATAGAGCGTCACACCGTTTGAGGACGTTACCAATTGTTATAAAACCAAATGTTTTACCGAAGACCGTACCTTCCGTGAACCTGACCCACTTCATACAAAGTATAACTTCGTGCTCAGAGGATCAAATTAGTAAAGATTTTAGTGACGCGATCCATCATTTCATTATGAATGAGAATGTAGACGACGAAACCGTTCGAGAAAGTTATCACCTTCTGTCAGATTCGAACGTCTAAGTCAATAGCTTCACCCATCATGTGATCCCGAGAGTCGAATCAGGTCTTCCATGGAGTAAGTCCTCTAAACATGATTGGCAGTAGTATTGGTAGTGTACAGAGTCAAAACTCTGTAGAAAGTTATCTATTGGTAGAGAGTGAAACTGTACTCAGACGGCTATACTTTTCGAGAACCTAACCCGCCGTATCGAGAGTATAAATACGTGTTTTGAGGAACAAATGAATATACATTTTTGTGTCGCGCACCTTAATATCATGTATGAATTAGAACATCGAGAGTAATACCGTTCGATAACGTTACAACTTTCTGCGAGGCACGAACGGCTACGTCAATAGCTTCACCTATATTTGCGACTCCGAGTGTCAAGCCTGGTATTCCACGAGTATATGCGCTAATCAGTTTGGCAATAGACATCTTATTTCAGGGTTTGAATAATAGGGTAGAGCATCAAGCCGTTTTATTGCGATGCCAATTGATATGAAATTAAATGCTTTACCGATAGCACTACATTCGGAGAAGCTATCCCGCCGTTTCGAGAGTATGACTTCGGGTTCAGACATAGCAGTTAGTTTTCGTTTCTGTGACGGGCACCTGAATTTGAAGTATGAATTAGAAGGTCGAGGGTCAATCCTTTCGTGAACGATACCAACCTCTTCGAGAGTCGAACGGCTAAGTCAATAGCTTCTCCGATCCTGTGATGCCGTGAGCCAAACCTGGTGTTCCGGGAGTAAACGCGCTGCATAGCATTGGCAAAGGACTCCTTAATTCACGGTATAAATATGAAAGTAGAGAGTCTAACCGTGGAAGAACAGTCATATTTCATATAAAGTCACTCTTCTTACCGAATTCCTTTCCTTCCGAGAACATAGCACGCTGTAGCAAGTGTCTCGCATATTGTTTACGGAATCATATTAGTAGATATTTTATAGACGAACACCGCATTTCTGTGTATAAATAACCACATCGAGAGTCAAAGCGTTCGAGAGCATTACCTCCTTCCTTGAGCGTCGCACTGCTAAGTCAATAGCTTCACATATCCTGTGATCCCGAAAATCTAACCTGATATTCCGGGAGTAAATGCACTGTACAGAATTGGCAATGGGCACCATAATTCACGGACTGAATATTAAAGTAGCGCGTCTATTCGATTGAGAACGTTACCAATTCATATAACGTCATACTCCTTACTGGATACCATAATTTCCGTGAACATAACCCCCTGTATCGTGGGAATTACTTCGTGCCCAGGGGACCGCACCAGTACACATTTTAGTGGCGGGCACCCTTATTTGTGGCATGAATTAGAAGATCTGGTGTATAACCGTTCGAGATCATTACCACCGCCCTTGCGAGCCGAACGGCTGTGTCAATACCGTATTCTATCCTGTGAATCCGAGGAGTCAACCAGGTATTCCGAGAGTTATCTGCTGAACAGTTTTGTTAATAGACAGCTTAATTCGCGGTGTAAACATTAAAGTATTATGTAAACTGTCGGAGAACAATACCAATTTGTATAAAGTCATATTCCTTACCGCTATATAGAGAGACTGACTTCCTGTTCAGAGGTGGTAAAATTAGTACGCGTATTAATAATGTGCGTCATAATATCCGGCATGAATTAGAAGATCGAATGTCCAACCTCTCGAGATCGTTGCCGCCTTCTGTGAGAGACGAACGGCTAAGTCAATAGCTTCACCATTTCTGTGTTTCCGAGAGACTAACCAGATATTCTGGGAGTAAATCCGCTGAGTAGTATTGGCAGTAGACACCTCAATTCGCGGAATGAATAATAATGTATAGAATCAAAGCGTGGAAGAACGTTACATACAGTTATAGAGTCAAACGCTTTATCGAAAGCTTTAACTTCCGAAAGCTTAACGCATTATATTGAGTGTATAACTTCGAGTACAGAGAAACATATTAGTATACGTTTTGATGACGGGCTCCTTAATTTTATACAAGAATAGCAAAGTCATAAGTATAACCTTTCGAGAATATTACCACCTTCTTTGAAAGTTGAACGGC
Source organism: Euglossa dilemma (assembly GCA_002201625.1). NCBI lineage: Eukaryota > Metazoa > Arthropoda > Insecta > Hymenoptera > Apidae > Euglossa > Euglossa dilemma. The sequence continues at coordinate 61,457 of NIJG01000172.1, forward strand.
TATATAAAGAGCTTCACTTATCCTATTATTCCATGAAACAAAGTAGATATTCCGGGAGTAATGCGGCATACATATTTTCGTTAAACAACCTAATTCTGGGCATAAATATTAAAGAACATTGTCAAACCGCTGAAGAACCTCACCTACTTGAATAGAGACAATCTTTTAACCAAAGACCTTAACTGCCGAGAAGCTAACCCGCTGTACCGAGAGTATAGCTTCGTGTTCTGAAGTACAAACTAGTATGCATTTTAGGGACCGGCAAGGTTATCGTGGATGACATTGATGATCGATGGAAAACCTTTCCAGAACTTTACCAGCAGCATTGAGAGTCGCATATATAAGTCAATAGCTTCACCTATCCTATGTTCCCGAAAGTCAAACCAGGAGTTCCGGGAGTAAATCCGATGAACACCAATCGCAATACACAGTTTAAGTCACGTAGTCAATTTGAACGTACAAAGTCAAGCCGTTGTTGAACGATACATAATGGCGCAGAGTGAAACATTTACCGAAACTCTTACCTTCGAGAACCAAACTCTCTGTATCGAGATTACATCTTTGAGTTCAGTAAAAGACATTAGCATACGTTTCACTGCCGGGTACCTTAATTTTATGTACGAAAAGGAATATCGAGTGTCAAACCGTTCTAGAACGTTACCTCCTTCTGTGAGAGACAAACGGCTAATTCAGGAGCATCACCTACCATATGATACCGAGAGTCAAACCAGTCATTACAGGATAAATTCCGCTGAATTAAATAGGCAATTCATGCGTTAATTCACGGTTTGAACATTAATGCAGGAAGACAATCTGTAGGAGATCATTACCAACTGGCTTAGAGACACTCTTTTGCCGAAGACCTAACGCTCCGAGAACTGAAGCCGCTGTATCGACAGTATAACATCGTGATCAGAGACACAAATTAGTACACATTATAGTAACGGTCACCTTACCTTGATGTTTTAATTAGCAGAGATTGTTCCCACCTGTTTGGTAGCCGAACGGCTAAGTCAGATGCTTCACCTATCCCGTGATTCCAAGAGTGAAACGAAGTATTCCGGAAGTACATCCCCGGTACAGTATTAGCAATAAACACCTTAATTCACAATATAAATATTAAAGTACTGAGGCGAACCATTGTATTGCGCTACCTACTGGTGAAGGATCAAATTTTTTACCGAATGCCCTACGTTCCGAGCACATAACCCGTTGTATCCAGAGTACAACTTCGTGCTCAGAGAAGCAAATTACTACACACTTTAGTGACAGGCTGCTGAATTTCTGGTATGAATAAGATGGTCGAGTGTTACACCGTTCAAAAATGTTACCTCCATCATTGGGGGTCGCATAGCTAAGGCAATAGCTCCACCTATCCTGTTATTCCGATAGTCAAACCAGGTACTACTGTAGTCCATCCGCTGTACACTATTGGGAATGGACACCTTAATTCACGGTTTGAATATTAAAGCAGACCGTCAAATCGTTTTAGAGCTTCAACAATTGGTATAAAGTCAAACGTTTTAACGAAGGCCTTACTTTCCGCGAACCTCGCCGGCTTTAGCGAGAATATGAATTCGTGTTCAGAGAAAGAAATTAGTATTCACCCTAGTGACAGGCACCTTAATTTCATGCTTGAATTAGAAGGTCGAGTGCAAAACTTTATCACCGTCTTTGAATGTCCCACACATAACTCTATAGCTGCAGCTACCCTGTGATTCCGATAGGCAAATCAGGTATTCCACGAGTAAGTGCGCTGAACAGTATTGGCAATAGACACCTCAGCTCGCGCTATGAATATTAGGGTTGAGAGAAAAACCGTTTGAGAACGTTACTGGTTTATATAACGACATACTATTTATCGCATAGCTTACCGTCTGGGAACATATCCAGCTGTACCTTGGGCATCACTTCGTGTTCTGTGAAACAAATTAGCAGACATTTAAATAGCGGGAACGTTAATTTCTTGTATGAATCAGAAGATCGAGAGGCAAACTGTTCGAGAACGTTATCAACTTTCTTGGGACCGGCACAGCTATGTCAAAAGTCCCACGTATCCTGTGATTACGAGAGACTAATCTGGTACCCGGGATTAAATACAGCGAACAGAATTGGCAATAGGCATTTTAATTCACGGTTCGAATATTAAAATGGAGCGCCAAACTGTTTGAGATCATTACCAATTCCTATAAAATCAAACGTTTTACCGAAGACCTTTCATTCCGAAAACATATGCCGCAGCATCGAGAGTATAACATCGTGTACAGTGGGACGAAGTAGTATACGTTTTGGAGACTAGCACATTAATTTCATATATGAATTAGAAGATCGAGGGTCAAACCGTTCGAGAATATTACCACCTTCTTTGATAATCAAGCGGCTAAGTCACTAGCTTCATACATGCTGTGACTCAGAAAGTCAGACGAGATATTCCGGGAGAAAATGCCCTGTGCAGTGTTGGCAAAAGATACCTTAAGTCAGGGGTTGGATATTAAAGATGAGCTCCCATCCGTGTGAGAACGCTACATATTGGTGTAAAGTCAATCGCTATACTAAAGACCTTACCCACCGCAAGCCTAACGCGCTGTACCGACAGTATAATATGGTGTTCAGAGTATTAAACTAGTGTTCACTGTAGTGACGGCTACCTTAATTTCATCTATGAATTAGGAGATAGAATGTCAAACCCTTTGAGAGCTTTACCGCCCTCTTTGGCGATCGAAAGGTTAAGTCAATAGTTTCACATCTTTTATGATTCCCAGAGTCGAATGAGGCATTGCGGGAGTAAATCCGCTGATCATTATTGACAATAGACATCCCAATTCACGGTATGAATCTTAAAGTGGAGCGTCAAACCATTTGAGAATGTTCCCCATTGGTATAGACCAAACATTCTATCGTCGGTCGCACCTTTCGGGAATATAACCCGCTGTATCGAGTGTATAACTACGTGTTACGCGAAGCAAGTGAGTATGCATTTTAGAGATGAGCACCCTTATTTCATGTATGAAATACAAAATACAGGGTTAAACAGTACGGGATCGTTTTCACCTTCCCTGAGGGTCGAACCGCTGAATCAATAGCATCACCTATCCTGTGATACCGAGAATCAAACCAGGCATTGATGGAGTATATCCGCTCAACATTATATTCAATATACACCTAAGTTCACTTTCTGAAAATTAAGGTAGAGATTCAAAATCTCGAAGAACATTATAAATTGGTATAAAGTCATTCGTTATACCGAATTCCTTACCTTCCGAAAACCATACCCGCTGTAGCGTGTGCCTTGCTAAATGTTCGCAGAAACAAATTAGTGCAAATCTTAGCAAACGGACACCACATTTTCATGTATAAATACCAAAATCGAGAGTCTATCCTCTCGAGAACGGTACCACCTTCTTTGCTTGGCGCACAGCTATGTCAATAGCATAACCTATACTGTGATTCCGAAATTAAAGCCAATTATCCTAGGAGTAAATACGCTCAATAGTATTGGCAACAGACACCTTAATTCGCGGTATGAATATTAAATTAGAAAGTCAGTCCGTCTGTGAACATTACCTCTTGGTAAAGTCATTCTACCTACCGAATACATAACCATCCTAGAACCTAACCCGCTGCAGCCAGCGTTGTGCTTAGTGCTCACGGAATCAAATGGGTAGACATTATAGCAGAAGCGCATCTTAATTTTGTATATGAATTAGAAGATAGCGAGTCGAACCGTTCGAGATCGTTACCGCCTCTGATGAGAATCGTACGGCTATGCTACTAGCTGCATCTTTGCTATGATTCTCAGAGTCAAATCAGGTATTCCGCGAGTCAATCCGCAGTCCAGTATGGGCATTATGCACCCTATTTCACGGAATAAATATTAAGGTACAGATGTAAGCCGTTGTAGGACGTTACTTATTGTTATAGTGTCAAACTTTCCACAGACGGCCGACCTTCCTGAAGCTAACCGGCTGTATCGAGAGTATCACTTCGTGCTGAGGGACAGTAATAAGTATTCAATTCAGTGACGGGCGCCTTAACTACCTGAACGAAATTACAGTTCGAGGGTCAAGCATTTCGACAAAGTTGCGACCTCCTTTGAGACTCGAACTACTTAGTCAATTACTTCACCATTGCTGTGACAACCGAGAGTCAAACCAGGTATATCAGGAGTAAATCCGCAGATCAATATTGGCATTAGAATCCTTAAATCACGGTATCAATATTTAAGTGATCTGTGAAACCGTTTGAAACCGTTACCAGTTGGTATAAAGGTATTCTGTTTACCGAATACATTACCTTCCTAGAACGAAAATCGCTGTAGCGAGTAACATGCCTAGTGCTCACAGAAACAACTTAGGTGACATTTCATCAAACGGACTCCTCATTTTCGTGTAACAATAGAAAAATCAACAGTCAAACTGTTCGAGAGCGATCCCACCTTCTTTGAGAGTGGAACGGCTAAATGAATAGCTTCCCCTATCCTGTTATTCCGACAGTCAAACCAGGTATTACGGTAGACCATCCGCTGTACACTATTGGGAATGGACACCTTAATTCACGGTTTGAATATTGAAGTACAGAGTCTGACCCTTGTAGTACGTTACCAATTAGTATAGTGTTGCAAGTTTTACCGAAAACCTTACCCTTCGTGAAAGTAACCCGCTGCATCGAGAGCATAACATCGTGATCACAGATATAAATTAGTATACATTTTAGTGTCGGGCATCTAAACTTCACATAGGGATTAGCAGATCTAGTATCTATCCGATCGAGAACGTGACCACCATGTATGAGATCCGTACGGCCATGTCAATAACTTCACGTTTCCTGTTATTCCGATAGTCAAGCCAGATATCCCGAGAGTAAGTGTGCTGTACACTATTGGCAATGGCTACCTGAATTCGCGGATTGAATGTTAAAATAGAGCATCACACCGTGTGAGAACGTTACTAATTCCTATGAAGTAAAAAGTTTTACAGCATGACTTACCTGTCCGACAAGCTAACCCGCTATGTCGAGAGTATAGCTACGTGTATAGGGAAACATATTAGTATACAACTTAGTGTCGTCAACTTAAATTCATGTGTGGATTAGAAGATCGAGAGACAAACCTTAATTCGCGGTTTTAATGTGAAAGCAGGCCATCATGCCGTCGTAGAACATTACCTACTCGAGAAGGGTCAGACTTCATACAGAATGCCATAACCTCCGGAAAACTGACCCGCTGTATCGTGAGTATATCACTGCGTCCAGAGGTACGAACCAGTACACATTTTAGTGTCGAGCACCGTAATTTCTTGCATGCACAAAAAGATCGATCGTCAAACGGTTCGAGAACGTTACCACCTTCTGTGAGATTCGAACGGTAAGTCAGTCGCTTCACCTATCCAGTTATTAGGCGTGTCGAAACAGGTATTCCAGGAGTAAATCCGCTGAACAGTATTAGTAATATATACGTTAATTCTCCGTATGACGTTTATATAGTGAGTCAAGACGTTGGAGAACGTTAACAATTGGTACAAAGTCATTAATTCTACTCAATACATTTCCTTCCGAGAACCCAGCCCGCAGTAGCGACTGTCTTGCTTAGTTTTCTGAGGAACAAATGAGAAAAAATTTTAAAAGATGTTCCCATGATTTTCATGTATGAATAGCTTAATGGAGATTCAAACAGTTCGAGAGCGTTACTACCTTCCTTGAGAGTCTAACGGCGAATTCAATTGCTACACCAATCCTGTGATTCTGATGGTCAAACCAGATATTCCGGGAGTAAATTCGATTTACAATATTGGCAATAGACACCTTAATTCACGGTTTGAATATTAACGTACATTATCAAAGCTTTGTAGTACGTTACCAATTCGTATAGAGTCAAACATTTCACCGAAGGCCTTACCTTCGAAGAACCTATCCCGCTGTATCGAGAGTATAACTTCATGTGCAGAGAAACAAATTATTACACAATTTAGTGCCGGTCACCTTAAATTCATGTACTAATTAGAAGGTCGAGGATTGAACCCTTAGAGAAAGGTAGCACTTTTTTAGAGAATCACACAATTAAGTCAATAGCTTCACATATCCTGTGATTCCGAAAGTCAAATCATGTATTCCGGGAGTAAATCAGCTGAATAATATTAGCAGTAGATGTCTTCATTCGCGCTTTATATGTTAGCGTAAAGCGTCAAACCGTTGCAGAGCGTAGCCAACTGGTATAAAGTCAAACACTTTATCGATGGCCTTACCTTCGGAGAAGCTACCCAGCGGTTTCGAGAGTATAACATCGTGGTCAGAGGGCGAATTATTGAACATTTTAGTGACGGCACCTTAAATTCATGTATAAATTAGAATAACGACCGTCAATATGTTCGAGAACGTTACCACCCTCTTTGTGGGTCAAACGGCGAGGTCAGTAGCTTCACCTATCCGGCGATTTTGGGAATCAAATATGGTAATCAGGGAGTAAATCAGCTGAAGGTTATTGGTAAATAATACCTTAATTTACCGTATGAATATTAACGTCGGGAGACAAACCGTCGGAGAACATTACCAATTCGTATAAAGTCATTCCTTTTACCGAGTACCTTACCTTCCGAGAACCTACCCCGCTGTAGCGAGTGTCCTGCTTAATGTTCACTGAAACAAAGTACAAGACATTTTAGAGGACGGACACCACATGTTCTGTATTAATATCGGCATCGAGGTCATCGCGTTCAAGAACGTTACAACCTTCTGTGAGAGACGAACGGCTAAGAAAGTAGCTTCACTTATCCTGTGATTCCGTGAGGAAAACAATGTATTCCGACAGTAAATCCGTTGAACAGCATTGCAATCAGCAACCTCAATTCACTATACGAATATTAATGTACTGAGTCAAACCGTTGTAGAACAATGCGAATGGGTATAGAGTCAAACGTTTTATGGTAGTCCTTACCCTCCGATGAGCAAACCCGTTTTATCTAGCGTATAATATGGTCTTCAGTGGGAGAAATTAGTAGACACTATAGCCTCGCGCACCTTAATTTCACGTACGAATTAGAAGATCGAGGGTCAAGCAGTTCCAGAACGTTACCTGCCTCTCTGAGGTCCGAACGGGTAAGTCAATAGCTTCACCAATCCTGTGATACCAAGAGTCAAACCATGTACTCCCTGAGCGAATACGCTGATCTGTTTTGGCAATAGACACCTCAATTCGAGGTATGAATAATAAAGTTGAGAGTCAAACTGCGGAAGATCGTTACGTAAAGTTATAGAGTCAAAGTCTTTAGCGAAGGACTTAACTTCCGAAAGCTAACGCACTATATCGTGAGAATAACTTCGCGTTCTGTGGAAGAAATTTGTATACATTTTAGTGACGGGCACCTTAATTTCCTTATGAATAAGAAGATCAAGTGTCAAACCGCCCGAGAAAGTTACCACCTTCATTGAGAATCGAACGGCTAAGTCAATAGCTTCATACATGCCGCGGTTCAGAATGTCAAACGAGATATTCCGGGAGTAAATGAGCTGTACAGTATTGGAAACAGATACCTTAATTCGCGGAATGAATATTAAAATAGAGCGTTACACGGTATGAGAGCGTGACAATTGCTGTAAAGTGAAACATTTTTGCGAATGCCTTACCGTCCGAGAAGCAAGCCCGCCGTATCGAGAGTATAGCTTCGTGTTTAGAGAAACACATTAGCATGCAATTTAGTGACGGCACCTTAACTTCATGTATGAATTAGAATATGGAGGGTCAAACCGTCCGAGAACGTTCACCTTCTTTGAGATTCGAACGCCTAAACCATTACCTTAATCTATCTTGTGATTCCGGGTGTCAATCCAAGTAATCCGGGTGTACATCCGCTGAACAGTATTGGCAATAAACGCCTTAATTCATGGTATGAATATTCATGTACAGATCCAAACCGTTGTAGAAAGTTACTTATTCCTATGGAGTCAAACTTTTCACGGATGGCCTTGCCTTCGAGAAGCTAACCCGATGAATCTTTAGTATAACGTCGTGTTGAGAGTGGCAAATTAGTATGCATTTTAGTAATGGGAGCTTTATTTTCATGTAAGTATTAGATGATGGTGTTTCGAATCGTTTGGCAACGTTGTCGCCTTCGTTGAAGGTCGAACGGTTATGTCAACAGCTTCACCTGTACGGTGATTCGGAGAGTGAAATGAAGTATTCCGGGAATAAATCCGCTGATCCGTATTGGCAATGGATGACTAAATATACGGAACGAATACCAAAGTAGAGAGACAAACCGTCGACGAACATTACCAATTCATATAACGTCATTCCCTTACCGCATACCTTGCGTTCAGAAAGTCTAACTCGCTGTATCGTGTGTCTTGATCATTATTCACGGAACTAATTTAGTCGACATACCAGCAGACAGACACCCCTTTTTAATGAATGGATATCAAAATCAAGCGATAATCCGTTCGATCCGTTCGTTACCACCTTCTTCAAGAAGCGAACGGTAAAGTCAATTGCTTCACCTATTCTGTGAATCCGAAAATCAAAAAAGGGTTTCCTGGAGTAAATGCTCCGAACAGCAGAAGCATTAGGCACCTTATTTCACGGATTGAATACTAAGGTAGAGCGCCATACCATTTAAGATCGTTATCAGTTTGTATCGAGTCAAACCTTTTTCCGCCAGCCCTACCAGCGGTGAATCGAACCCGCTGTATCGCGAGTATAACTTCGTGATCAAAGAAGCAAGTTAGTACTCATTTTAGTGACGGCCACCAAAATTTCATGTATGAATTAAAAGATCGAGAGACACGCCGTTGGAGAACGATACCAACCTTCTTGAGAGTCGCAGGGATAAGTAAATAGCGCCACCAATCCTGCGATACTGAGAGTCAAACTAGGCATTCCGGGAGTATGTCCGTTCAACAGTATTGGCATTTGACACCATAATTCACGGTATATACTTTAAAGTAGAGCGTCAATCCGATTGAGAGTGCTACCAATTGGTATAAAGTCAAACTCTTTACTGAAAAAGAGAAAAACTCTTTACCTTACTCACCAAAAGCCTATCGCGCTGTACCGAGAGTATAACATCGTGTGCAGAGAAACACATTAGTATACACTTTGGCAGACGAACTACTAATTTTCCTGTATGAATAGAAAAATTGGCATTAAAACATTTCTAGAACGATCCCACATTCTTCGAGAGACGAATGTTGCAGCAATAGCTTTACTTCACTTGTTATTCCGATAGCAAAACCAGATATTCCGGGAGTCAATCCGCTGTACGCTATTTGCGACGAACACTTTAAGTCACAGTCTAAAGAACAAAGTTGATCGTGAAACCTTTTGAGAATGTCACGTATTGGTATAAAGTCAACCTCTTCACCGAAGACCTTACCGACCGAGAAGCTCAATCGCCGTATCGAGAGTATAACTCCGTGTTCAGAGATACAAATTAGTATACATCCTATTGGGGAGTACCATACTGTCAAGTATGATGTAGAATATCGAGCGTCAAACGGTTCGCGTTCGTCACCACTTTCCTTGAGAGACAAACGGCTAACATTCATGTATAAATTGCAAAATCGAGAGTCAAATCGGTAGAAAGCGATACCAACTTCTTTGGGAGCTGAACGGCTAAGTCAATAGCTTCACTTGTTGTTGAGATTCCGAGAGTCAAGCCTTTTATTCCAGGAGTAAATCCGTTGAACTGTATTGACAATAGACACCTTAATTCAACGTATGAATATTAAAGTGGAGCATCCATCCGTTTAAGGAAGCAAGCAAATAGTATTAAGTCTAACGTTTTACTAAAAACCTTCTTTCCGAAGGCATATCCAGCTGTACCGAGAATATAACACTGTGCTCAGAAGAACAAATTAGTGGCGTGCACCTTAATTTCATGTCTGAATTAGAAAATGTAGAGTCAAATTTTCGAGAAGTTTCCCACTTTCTTTGTTAGTCGGATGTGTGAGTCAATAGCTTCACCTATCCTGTGATTCCGAGAGTCAAACCAGGTAATCCGGGAGTAAGTTCGCTGAAGTTTACAGGCAACTGACACCTTGATTCTCGGTATGAATATTAATGTTGAGAGTCAAACCGACGGAGAACAACACCAATTCGCATAAAGGCATTCCTCTTACCGAGTACCATACCTTCCGAGAATATAACCATCTGTAGCGACTTTTCTGCATAATGAGCACGGAAACAGATTAGTAGACATGTTAGCGGACGAACACCACATGTTTGTATATAAATATCAGGATAGGCAGACAAAGCGTGCGAGAACGTTACCACCTTCTGCGAGAAATGAACTGCGATGTCAATAGCTTGACCGCCCCTGTGATTCGGAGCGGCAAACCTGCTATTCCGGAAGTAAATCCGCTGAACATTATGGGCAATAGATACCTTAACTAACACTTGAATATTGTAGCAGCCCGTCAAGCCGTTGCAGCACAATACCTATAGGTGTATAGTAAAACTTCTTACAGAATGCCTTGCGCTCCGAAAATCTAACCGGCGGTATCGAGATTATAACACCGCACTCAGAGAAACGCATTAGTCTATATTTTAGCGACGAGCACCTGAATGTCATGTATGGATTAGAAGATCAAGGGGCAAACTGTTCCAGAACATTACCAACCTCTTTGAGAATCGCAACAGCTTGGACATTAGATTCTCCTATCCTGTGATTCCAAGAGTCAAGGCAGGTGATCAGGGAGTGAATCCGGTTAACAGTACTGGCTATGGAAACCTCAGTTCATGGTATGAATATTAAAGTAGAGAGGCGAACCATCGGAGAATATAACCAAATACTATAAAGTCAAACTTTTTACCGAATACCTTACCTTCCGTGAAAATAAACCCTTGTAGCGAGTGCCTCGCTTAGTGGCCACGCAAACAAATTTTTAGGCATTTTAGCAGACGGAGACCTTATTTTCAAGTCTGAATTCCAAAATCGAGAGTCAGTCCACTCAAGAACGCTACCACCCTCTTTGGATCCGAACGGCGAAGTTAATAGCGTGACGTATACTAGGAGTCCGAAAGTCAAACTTGGTACTCCGTGAGTAAATGCCGCGTACAGTATTGGCAATACACACCACAATTCTCGGAATGAATATTAAAACAGTCCGTCATACCGTTGCAAAACTTTACCTATGGATATAGAGTCTAACATTTTCCCGAATGCCTTACCTTCGGTGCATCTAACCCGAGAGTATAACTTCGCATTCAGAGAAGCACCATGCCATATATTTCAGTGATTGGGCACCATAGCTTCATGTATCAACTACAAAATCGAGAGTCAAACCGTTTCTGAACGTTCCCACGTTATTTGAGGGACACATAGCTAAATCATTAACACCATCTATCCAATTATTCCGCGTGTGAAACCCAGCATTCCAGGATCAAATGCGGAGATCAGTATTCTCAATAGGCTCCTAATTATGGTACGAGCATTATAGTACAGTGTCAAACCGTTGAAGAACGTTATTTATTGCTATAGTGTCAAACTTTTTACCGGCGGCCTTACTTTCCGAGGTCATACCGCTTTATCTGAGAGTATAATTCACAGAGAGTAGCATTCACATTAGTGATGTGCACCTTTACTTCATGTCTGAATTTGAAAATGGAGTGTCAAACATTTCGACAACTTTCCTACCTTCCTTGAGAGTCGGACGGCTGAGTCAATAGCTTCGCCTATCCTGTATCACCGAGAGCCAAACCACGTATTCCGAGGGGAAATGCCCTGTGGAGTATAGGCAATGGACACAATAATTCACGGTTTGAATATTAAAGTAGGGCGTGAGACTGTTTGAGAATCTTACCAATTGGTATAAGGTCAAACCTGTTGCCGAAGTAATTACCCAGCTAGAACATAAACCGGGTGTATCGAGAGTACAATTTCGTGCCCAGAGAATCAAACAAGTATTCATTTTAATGAGGGACATCTTAATTTTATGCATTAATCACAGGATCCAAGATTGAAAAGATCGAGACCGCTTTCACCTTCCTTGTGGGTCGAACGGCAGAGTCAATAGCTTCACATATTCTGTGATACCGGCAGGCAAACCTGTCTTTCCCGATGTAAATACCCTGTACAGTACCGGCATTAAAAACTCTACTTCGGGGTATAAATACTACAGTATAGGGTCACACAGTCGTGCAACGTTACCTACTGGTATAGGGTCAAACATTCTACCGGATTCTTTACCCTCCGAGAACCTATCCCGCTGCAGCAAGTTTCTTGCTTAGTGTTCAATGAAACAAATTAGTGGACAGTTTAGCAGATGGACACTATAGTTGCATGTATCACTAGGAAGATAGAGAGACAAATCGTCCGAGAAAGTTACCACCCCTATTGTCAGTCGCATGGCTACGGCAAAAGCATCACCTTGTCTGTGATTTCGAGAGACGATCCATGTATTCCTGGGAAAAATCCGGTGAACAGTATTGGCAGTAGACACCATAATTCGCGGTATGAGTACTAAAATAGAGAGACAAACCGTAGGAGAACTTTACCAATTGGTATGACGACAAACTTCTTACCGGACACCCTACATTCCGCGCACCTATCCCGCTGTATCGAGAGCATAGCTTCGCGTTCAGAGAAAAAATTAGTATACATTTTAGAGGTGGCCACCTTAATTTCATGTACGAATTAGTAGATCGATGGGCAAACTGTTCCAGAACGTTACCACCATTTTTGGGGCTCACTCAGCTAAGTCACTAGCTTCACTTACCCCGTGCTTCCGACGGATAAACCAGGTATTGAAGGAGTAAAAACGCTGAACATTATATTCATTAGACACATAAACTGACAGTTTGAATATTAAAATACAGCGTCACTCCGTTTGAGAACGTTACGAATAGCTATAAAGTCTAACGTTTTACCGGAGACCTTACCTTCCGCGATCCTCACTTCATCGAGTGTATAATTTTGTGAGCGGAGAAACAAAATAGTACTCATATCAGTGACGGGCAGCTTAATTTCATGTATGAACTGAATGATCGAGGGTCAAACCGTTAGAGAACGATGCGACCTTCATTGCTGAATCCTTGCTGATCGTTACGTATTCGTATAGAGTCAACCTTCTTACCGAAGGCAATACATACCTAAAACCTATCCCGCTGTATCGAGAGTATAACTTCGATTTAAAAGATGCAAATTAGTATATACTTTAGTGACGGTAGCCATAATTTCATGTGCGAATTAGAAGATCGAGTGTCACACCGCTTGAGAACGTTGCCAACTTCCTTGAGAGTAGAACGACTATATTTTTTGTCGCAGGGGGAATCTTCCAAAGGTGTCCCGGCCCTCTGAGGGGAATGCCGGGTGTCTGTGGGATTCTTACCCACTGAACCCCCTACGGTGGTCCATCCTCTTCGAGCAAGGTAGGGCCCGAGATGACAGGCAACGCTTTCGCGAACCTAAGACACCGGTGCCTCCACGCGACTACTTCAGCTCCCGCTGGCTCTTCTTCGGGTTTCACAGCCCAGTCCTCTCCATTCATCGGCAGTGCCGCGAGACCACTCGCGCGGCACTGACACCTCCCTGGAGCGCAATCCTTCGACGGTCGGTCCCTCGGCCGACCGCCCGCGGTCCTCTCCGATCGACGGGAACGCATAGAGGCGGGGACTCGCCTCGTCGTCAGAGGTTCTTCACCGGACGATTA
>NIJG01000172.1:75937-106491 GCA_002201625.1 Euglossa dilemma
ATGAAACACCCCACATGAGGCCCGCCACAACTGCGGCCGCCTCGTGCGAGAGGTTGCGATATCCCCTCGCGATCCTGATGGCCACCCGTCGCCAAACGCTAGCCATTTTGTCGCCGTTTTTCTTTCTGGCCATCAGCTCTTCCGCCCACACCGGTACCCCGTACTGGGTCATCGAGCGGATGAACCCGGCGTAGAGTCAGCGCACCCTCTCGTCCGGCCCTCCAATGTTGGGCAGGAGAGGACACTGCGCTACGCCTGTCCTCTGCAGGCGGGTGGCGAGCTCATCGAAATGGTTCTCGAAGGTCCATCAGCCGTCCAGGACGAGGCCGAGGTACTTCATTTTTTCTCCGATCTGGACGGCATTTTCCTCCCTTTATTCCTCTTGCGGTTGGTATTACCCGCTTCACCCTCCCGCCGTGGAACCAGATGGCCTGGGTCATCTCCGGCGTTACGCGGAGTCCCAGGTGTTCGATGGCCCCAACTACTACGGCCACCCCTTCCTCGGCGAGCAGTGCTGTCTCCTCGTAGTCCTTCCCGCTCACCGCGACCAGAGTAACGTCCGCGTAACACGTGACGCTAACCCTGGCCGGGAGTGCGGCGTGCAGCACCTCGTCGAACGCAAAGTTCCACAGGATCGTGCCCAGCACCGAACACTGTGGCACCCCGCAGTACACCTCCCGGCTGACAGTGCCGTCTCTTCCGGGATATTCTAAATACTTGCCGGACAGGTAGTCACGAATCACCGCTGCCAGGTAATCCGGCACTCGATGCCGAACCAGTGCAGACCTGACAGCGGTCCAGGGCAAGGCGTTGAATGCATTGGCGATGTCGAGTCCGACTGCCAGCATCACCCCACCCCGTCGTACGACCCGTTCGGAGAGGGACTTGTCGCGCAAGAGCGCTTCAATGGTCGATCGTCCCTGCCTAAAACCGAACTGACGATCGTCCAGATCTGGACCTACCGTTGAGAGGTGGGTAGTCAGTCTACGAGGCAACACCCTCTCCATCAGTTTTCCGCCCTCGTCCAGCAAGCAGATCGGCATGCACGCCGAAGGATATTGCTGGGACTTGCCAGGCTTCGGCAGCAACACCAACATGGCCCTCTTCCATCTCTTCGGGAATCTTCCACTCTTCAGGCACTCGTTGAAGATGACCTTGATGCGACCTCCGAGGTCATTCGACGAGAGTACCCAGATGTACCAAGGGTCCCGGTCCAGCGTCTCCAGGAGCTATTTCCACTTGGCGACCCGTGCCGTTTTGATCGCCCTGCGGAGCGAATTGTCGGATCTACTGTAGTTCGCCCGCAAGGCGACCGTACCGTCAGCTTCTCGTCCCACCAGAACACCGACTTCTGCGGCTTCTGCGTTGTCCTTGGCATGGAGACGTTGCACGCCTCATTCACGGCCCTTTGCAATTCCGCGACCTTGTCCCTCCACGTCTCTCGCCGGGCTAGAGGGCCAGTCCGCTACGTGGACCGCAGCCAGCACCGCATCCTCGTCCATTCGCTGCAGCTGCCACCGACGGGCAGAGTCGATCGCTCCTCTTCTTCCTCTTCTTTTCCTGGCCGATCCTCTTGCCGTTCCTCTTCCGTCTTCTTCGACGTCCTCTTCGTCGTCGCCGCGGGGGTACCGGGCCGGGCCCGGGATGCGGTATCGTATGAGGATGGGTATATTGTCGCTCAGCAGCTCCAGCGACGCGTCCACCCTCCATGCGGAGAGCCTCTTCAGCGCGGCCGGCGTAGCGAAGGTGATGTACACCAGGGACTCACCCATTGGCCTCACGCACGTGCTGGCTCGTCCCCAGTTCAGAATCCTTCAGTCCAGCCCGACAGTCGAGCAACATCTCGCCCCTCGCGTTCACCATCCTCTCGTGGGCGTCCGCGTGGGCTAGGTTAGGTTTGGGTTAGGTTTGGGTTAGGTCCCCTGTTAGGGGACAATCAGACACCCGGACGAGTGTTGGACCACCGCTCTTCTCACCTCGTCCAGGCAGTCCACGAATTGCGCGAGTGTGCATTTGGGCGAGACGTAGCATCCCACCACCACAGCGTCGCCCCACCGAATTCCCCACGTGGCCATTTCCGCGGTGTAGCAGTTCCGCGGAGGGATTTCTCGACGTACCCCTCCACACCACTGCGACTGGGACACGCAGGTCGCCGTAACATTTGGGATTGTGCGGCACGCGGTAGGGCTCCGCCACCACCGCCAGGGCCACGTCCCGTTCCGCGAGCGCCTGTGCCATCTGGTCTTGCGACGCTCGCGAGTGGTTCACGTTTCCCTGGATGAGACTGAGCATTAAGGGTTTGCTCACTACCCTCCTCCGGGGCCTCCTCCATGGCGATGGGTGCGGTGATGGTTCACGTCTCCGTTTCCTTCTGTTCTGCTGTTGTTGTTGTTGTTCCTTTCGCCCCTTCTTCAGCGGGGGGTCCATCATCCTTTTCTCGACCGCGGCTACTCTTCACGTCGTTGGAGGGGCACACGCCTTTCCTCCCAACCTGTCGCTGAATGGCCTCCCATGGTCCCGGCAGACCGCGCAGGTGGGGGTCTCGGCCTGGCATGCCGCTAGCTTGTGGCCCCTCTGGCCGCACATGGAGCAGACCTCGCTGCGGTCCGTCTCAGACGGGCATTTGGCCCTCACGTGCCCGAACTCCAGACACTTGAAGCACTGGAGCCTCCTCTGCGCCACCACTTCAACTCGGGCGATCGCCCAACCAACTAAATTTTGCCGGCCTCGGCGATTTTCCTGCCATTCACCTACGCGGGGCCCAGGCCGCGACGGGACTGCCTAATGGGACCACAGGCCACTTCGTCGGCCTGGCAGCTCCCGTCTCTTGAGACGGCCGCGAACACCTCATCCGGCGTGCTGGATACCTCCAAACTGTAGAGCCTCACCTCCACCGTCTTGGACGGCTGGTAGACCCTAACGGCTTTGTCCATCAGTGCAGGACTGTGGGACGCAGCGAGGCTTGCGGCCTTCGTTTCCCTCTCAGGGCCGGAAATCTCCAGAAGGATGCCCCCGGTCATTGCTCGCTTCATTTTTAGCCAGTCTATGCCGAGGTCCTCCAGCTGGACCCTGGTCTTCGCCGCAGCCATGACCTCGGCATACCCACTCTCTGAGGGTTTCTGCAAGGTAATGGCTACGGCAGACCTCGACGACGTCCTGGCCAGCTTCGGCTTGGCCGGCTCCGGTCTGGCCGGAATGACGCGAAGCGCCGTCTTCGGCATACCCACTCTCTGAGGGTTTCTGCAGGGTAATGGCTACGGCAGCCCTCGATGACGCCCTGGCCAGCTTCGGCTTGGCCGGCTCCGGTCTGGAGCCCGCCGCCGGTCTGGCCGGAAGGACGCGTAGCGTCGTTTTCGCTCCTCTTCTATCAGGAGCAGTGCGTACGCACCTTACTTCTTCGGTGCACGCGCACCGTGGCGGCGAGGCAGCTTGACGGCCCGAGCCGCGCGGCGCAGGGTGGGAGGCTGCCGCTGCGTGGCCTCGTCGCTCTCTCCTCCCCACAACCTTGGCCCATTGTGGAGTTGCCGCGCCGATGGTGAGCAGTGGTGGGGGTGGCTGCATCTCCACTCTCTCCTGAGCCGCCGCCGCGGCAGCATAGCTCTTGGCGGCTGGCGCAGCTGTCACCGCCGTCGCTCGCGCCAGTCTGGCTGCCGTCGTTTCTCCTGGCTCCCTGAGCCTTCTGCCCGGGAGCGCCGGCATCAGCCTCCGCGCGTTCGCCTCTTCGTACGGCGCGCGCTCCGTCTTCTTCCCCTTCTTCTTCGTCTTTGGGGCTCCGGTCGCCGCAGGTCCCTCTTCCAACAGGTTGGCGATTGTGTTGCTGCCGCGGAACTCGAACGGCGTCGCCGCGGCCGTCGGCACCGCGGGCCGCCACGCCGCACCGGGGAACAGTCCGAACCCCCAGGCAGCTCGGGTGTTAGCCTCGGCGAGCTGCCTACGAACCTCCGCCAGTTCGTCGCGAAGGGAGGAGTTCTCGGCGGCCTTCCGCGCGCACTCTGCCCGGGCGGCCTTTACGTCGGCCGCCACGCCCGCGTCGACGAGGGCCGTGAGGAGGGCAACCCCGGGGCTGTCAGTGAGACTAGGCATGACCGCGCACCCGGATTTCATAGCACGGGCAGCCGCCCGACTCTTATTTTGTGTATGGCAAGCTCAAACTACCAATCGAATTTTCTTGATTAGAAAATGCAAATTGCCAAATGAATTGATCGAATAACATGAAATGATTACAAATTTCATTTTAGTACATTCTATATTTCTTTTTTTTCTATAATATATTCTAAAGTTAACACTGTAAATTATTCAAAAATCCCACAGTGAAAATGATCGATATTTGTCTCGTGTTTACGCAAATACTTTCTTAGCTCTTATAATTCACAGTAAGTAAAATTTGATTAAATTACGCTAAATATACTAATTTCATAACATCAAACTTATGAATGTTATTTATAATGGCAACACTATCGGAAGCATAATTAAATCTTCCTTTATCTTACTTTACCGCAAAAATAATAAAGGGAAGTTAGTCCAAGATGAAACTTGTGATACTTCTGGAGAGTTAAACCATCTAAATTCATCGAATTCTGTTTACGGTAATTTAAAATTTTTGCCATATATACAAATCGTAACGCGTTTTGATGTCCTTAACCTCTCGGTTCATAATTTTTTTGATGATTAATTACTTATCGTCAACAACGATAAATAAACGAATTATGGAAATATTTGGACACGAATTGATTAGTTCCTTTTATTTTTCATCACTCTACAGAAAAATATTAATAGGCGTGAATGCTAAGGTCAATAGTTTACAAAATATTTAAATTTGAAAACTGCTAAAAAATCGTAATTTTTATAAGACTATAAAATATTTTGCTTTGTTCATAAGAACCTATTGGTAACGATGGTATATAAAATGTAAAATATCCGAGGATGCACTAATTTGTTCGATATTCTACTGTACTATCATTGAATTCAGGATCCATGAGAAATCAACAGATAAAAAAATCGCAAGCTTGCATCTAAAAATACAATTGCATTTTGCAGCTGCACTAAAAATAATTCCGCTACACTACGATTATATTAAATAATGCAAAATTTTCTTTTAGGAATTTTCTTTTTCTAGAAGATATAGAATTATAATTCGATTCGCTGTCAATTACTGGACTCACGGCCTTTATATTCAAGTTATAATACAAATTGAGATTACATATAGTTATTCGAGAAATTCGTATAAATGTCTACTAAGAACTGAATTTTAAAAGCAAGAATAATCCTTTCCTTTTTCTATAATTTTTCTTTATTTCCTTCACAAAATTAATGGTTACATATTTAGATAGATAATAAAAGAATGGCGTGTACGCGTGCATAAGTACGTATAACTTGACCATGCCATCGTTGTATATTGTCATTGATATAAATCATCTAGAGTTAACCCTATGAAACACCCCACATATGATGAACTCTGATGTAAAATTTTCATAAATTTGTTTCAATAAAAATTTATTTACCATTTCCTACAACTAAAAGGAATGTGAAAATGTAAGAAAGTGCTTGAAATTTTTATTAAAAAGTAATGATAAATATATGAAATTTGAAAAAAGTCATAATAACTTTACACGATACGGATTAAAACTTGAAATATAACATGTATATAAGTATAAAGATGGTTACATTTGGAGAGTATAAATCAGTGACACGTGAGATTTAGTTTATATCGACAAAAGTTAATACTACTTTAGGATATAAAGTGTACGTATCCAATGAGCCAATTTATCAACTAACAAAATTATATATTTTATTAATCTTAATAAAATGTACCTCGTTAGGTATATCGATAAGAATCTCAAACGCAATTTATCAGTACTTGTATTATATTCCATTAGAAATAACCTTATTACGGTCATCTTAGAAATTTACATTTCTGTTTCGTTGATCCAGGCACCAGGTACTAGGTACCTGGTGTAGTCAATGAAATTTTCAACTCTTAAGAAAATAAATTCGTGGACACCAATAATAAACTCGGATTACTCTTTGACACCAGATTAATCTGGACCATCCACATAATATCTTTGAAGGAATTTTGCCTGAGAAGGCGAAACAATTAAATCCTTAGCCAATGTTAACTGGGCATGAGAATAGGAAACTCTGACAAAAACTTATCGAGCTCTAATTCTCTCCATACTTGACTGTCGAGCAATTATTTATAATTCAGCTGAACCTAAAATTTTCCGTATTCCTGATTCCATTCATAACGCGGTATTGCGAATGGCCATAGGACTTTTCTCCACTTGTCACTGAAAGGTGGCTGGACCGAAGATGGTGGAGGAGGAGGAGGCCCTTTCCACAAGATGACGTGTATGGAAGTGATCGGAGCGATGGAGAGAGATAGTGGTGGCGCCTGGAATATATCCATTTATGCCCCCTTAAGGCGCCGTGGTCTAAGGGTACCACACATGAGGACTGACGCTGAATTTTCGTAGGCCTTTTGTTAGCCGAATCTCAAGTGCGGTTGCAATGTTATTGAAAGAATGCCGCAGGGGTCGCGTGCCTGAGACCGGTCGAATCAATAAATAGAAAATTTTCTAACAAAGGCAACGACACCACAGCACTTGTTATTCGAGCAATTGGATTCGACCGTTGCAATTAGAAGGCTGTAACGGGGCCTTCCTGTGTTTGTTCCGCGACAGAACATTTATTAAACATTTTTCATCTATTTGAACTAAGTAACATGTAGTATCAGTTTTGTCCCAAACTTTTTGGACACCATATGTATATACTACCAGTAATTTTACTTTCATTAAGATTATTTTCATTTCAATTTTTCGTTTAATTACTAGTCTTTATGTCTATGGAGAGAAATGAATTTTTGACGGCACCCAAACACTCGCATCGAGTTGCTGAAGATTAAATAAATAATAATGGTATATTAAGAAATAGGAATATGAACTTTCGCCTATTATGATTCAAAGGCTAATTGTAATTTTACTCAGTCACCGATTCTATACGTTGGCTATCTCTAATCTTAGCTGAATTGCAATCTTTAACATACTACTGTCGTACAATTACACTATTGCAGAATTACACTGTCGTACTAACACTAAAGGTGTTTTACATATCGAATTTTATTTATTATATGATACACAAAACAAAAAAGAATTCAAGATTCTATGACTTGATAGTATGCTGTTACCACTGAGAGGATTCAAAAATATTTATGAACAAACGTTGGTTTAAAAATCGATACTTTCACTGTAAAATATGGTTATATAATTTTTAAAAATAATTTTATAATTATTATATGCTTAATGCCCTTAGTCAGAGTAAATAACGTAGTAAAATTGATTACAATAAAAAATGTAAAATATTATGTAACATATACATGTTACGTAATATAGAGCGACACTGAATGTTACGGTTTACTACTACTTTTACTCATATTAATAAGAATCTTCTGCGGTAAAATAGTACTCGCGAAGCATGAATTGTTAATGTAATTTCATATCGATCTAATGAGTTTAAATTGAATGCAGTGTCACGAGACATGTTTAAATTATTCGCAAACACAGAATTAAATTTTACCTCGGAGACGATTTTATAATTCATATCCATTAAGCATCATGAATAACCACGAGCATAGCTAATCGCTAGTTTAACTATAATTAGTAATATAAATTCTTAAACTTTTAGTACTAAATTCTTTTATTACTAATTAACTTGTACAATACGACTTGGAAATGCTGTTGTCCAGCCGTGTTTATTTCTGCTTACGTAGATATTGGAGGTTTAGTCATGTCATTTAGGACCCAGATAGGATTAGTGATGGATATAATGAGATCAAGTTAATGATAGATGGAAGATTCGCCGTCCTGACGCAGTCAGCAGCCAGGGTGGACTGTGGGCTGTCGGATGAGGGCCAAACTGACTTGGTGAGCACGGCTGGAAGGGCCGCGTCGTTGCAGTGGCCGCACGACGCCCTAACAATTTTGGCCACTATTCGCCTTTCATGGACCCAGATAATCGGAAACGCCGCTGGGGGGGCATAGGGAGTTCCCTTGGCGGAGTTTTCCCATTTGCAATTCTGATGCCGTCACACAGCGGTGAGGACGGCCACCTTAGTGTTTTTGTGGATACGAATCCCACATAACCTCATTCTCACCCCAGGGCGCCGTGGTATCGTTAGAAGATTTCCACAACGTGAAAAAAAGGAATGGGACAATGATAGATGAAAACAAGGTTAGAAACGAAACATACTGAAAAGAAAGAGAAACTCAAAATTATGTCTATTTAAAGTACTGTTATTGCAATTGAAGATTTTCCATTAAATTACGGACATAAATGTAACAAATTAAGTTATTCTCAAAATCACTAATTTATTTTTCGACTAATTTAATAAATATTTAGCTACTATTTATGGAATGATTGAATAGCCGTACTGTATTAATTCCTGCTTTCACAGAAATTCAGAACATTTATATCGAATCGCTCTTAATAACCATAGAAATGTAAATAAAAATATTATTGCGTAAAGCACGATATGTTATGGGTACATGTTATTATAAATATTTGGTATTACTGTTTCAGACAGACTCCATCCATCCTTTGACTCTCAAAGTTGAACTAGAAGTTATTTTATGAATTGCTTTACATGATTGATTCAAGTGAATTGAAATAAAGGTATAGAAAATTTGAGGGAGAGGGAGTGCGAGAGAGAGAGAGAGAGAGAGAGATTTAATTTATTGCACTATTATCTTCCTTAAATATACTTTGAGTTTCCTCCTTGAAAAATAAAGTTATTATTGTCCCCGTATATCCACAATGATAAATTTTTGTAACTAGTGGCGTGTAATATAATATAATGACATGACCTGACATGTAACATGATGTACCGTTTATATAAAGCTATATACTTAATTTTATTTGAACGTGTAAAATATTAAATCCTTTAAAATCGACTAGTAGGTCAACACATTTCAGTTTGTATCTCCGCTTCACATTACAAATGATATTTAATTAATTATATTCCTTGCGTTATTGTATAAAATGGTCGTATTAATTACTTCCTATTCCGAAACAATTACGGATGTGTATTTAATACATATGATAAACATTGAGGAGGTTAATTTTAAATTATATATTTACACTGCACTTGTGCGAAACTCGATACTTAATTACTGCATGAATGTAACGAAATGGAATTATTAAGTAACATTTCCATTTTTGATTGCGCCAATCCATTTTCCATTGTATCGAATTACACGTTTATTACAAATCACATTTATTACTAGATAATAACATAAAGCAATAAAAAAATATTATATTGATTAAAGTAATATAAATTGGTGTACGTGTATATTTATCGAGTATATTATGTACTATTTTTAACTGTTCCTTAGTAAAAAGTGTGTTTAAAAAGAGAGTTTTTCTCATTTGCAAAAAATATGATAAATGCTTTTATAAAATTTATGACTGTGGGCGGAATTTATAACACAATTGTATAAGAAATTTTGATAATTACAATTTGAAATTTAAATATCGGTGCAATTTTCATAATGAGTTGTAAACATATGCAACTAGAGTAACCAATTAATATAACGTTGTTAATATCACCTCATCTCGTTAGCATTAGTTTCGAAATATTAATTTTAATCAAAGTTAATGTAATACCTGTGACCATACATTGTCCAAAAAGCTTTATTGTCTCGTGCTACGATTTTTGTTTGCGCAAATATGAATTTAAAAATAAAACTGCATAATTTTACTGGGTAATTTAAACTACAGGACATTGCATTTCTGTTCACTTTCACAAAATATTTAATTTTCTTTTAAATCTTATAATTTGTTCTATGGGTTGCTCACTTGAAGATCGCTGAGAACGATGTAGGGCCGATCCCCACCAACCGTCCTTACACCGACCATTTTAACACGATAGCCGAAGTAGGGTAACGCGAAGCCCAAATTAATAGAAATGTGTCCCCTTCCTATTCGCCTAACCTTATTGCATCGTGTGTCAAAGGAAGCGCACAGAACATCGAGAAATGGTGAGACATAATTTTATTGGTAATTAGTATTACTAGTTAGAATCTTAATTAGCATTTCATAGCATTGTGCAATAACCATGCTCTATTATATACATATTTTTTTATAGTTACGCAGTATTTTTCAAATGGTTATCTGGTATGATGCAATTGCACAATTAATTTATAATATAAACTACACCTTAAATTTAAAAACGATTTTCATAAACGATGTTAATTTTTATTACTTATGTATTCCCTTACCTTATATATCTTCCGAGCTGCTGCCAAAGTAATCATACTTTGCTCGTGCAGTATTGCACTCGCTGACTTGCAATATATGATTCAAGCATATCAATTTAAAGATATCTTACGCCTATGTTACCCATTCGGGTGACCGAATCTGAAGGATGGGGTTTCGTTAGTCTCGTAGCGTAGGGGATGACTGCGAACGAACGCTTTACGCGACGCGAGCGGAATACACCTAACTTCTCCAACGAAAAATTGGACTTGAAATGACAAACGAATAATACATGAATATACCATTGTCTTATAATAATACTCTTTCAAAGATGACATTAATCCGATTACGTGTATAAAAATATATGTGAAATTATATTAAAATTACCTCGAATTCCCCATTTCTACTCACTTAACGAATTTCTACTTGCTTAACAAAGTCTTTCTATTGAAAATAATGTATGTTCCGTCGTGGAACAAACCTACCTGGAAAACACCGTTGCTGTTTTCCATCAGCCGAGCTTTTAGTGCCACATACCGATCGGTCGCGGAATTTCCTGGATTTTCCCAGTTAAAAAGTGTCCTATTGTTTAATTACTAAAAATGGCACGCAGTTCGAAACCCTACTTTAACGAAAGTAGGCTTTGGCACCAAGAGCTTGGCTGGCAATGGGTCAGAGGTAGGACCACTCGCGCTACCCTGGTCGACGGTCCCAGGTCCTAGCGCGGGGCCATAAATGTCGATTGGCCCCATAAACCGAAACATTTTTGACCACCTCGCACGGGTGACTAATAATTACAGCAATTCTCCTTGATGGAGAGGGGTTTTCTCCACCACCGTCTCGCGTTGAACCTCTCCCTTCAGGAAATCCCAACTGCCGATCAAGGGGAAGCCACCCCATGTTTGGCCCACTCCTCGGTTTTCCCAGACGCATCTTGGAATATCGTGGGGAAGGTATAAAATGGCATCCGAAATCGGAGAAGCCTCAGTATGACTAAGAGTATCAATCAGTATCTAACTGTCAGTACGAGTAACTATCAATAACAGTCTACGAGGACAGTGTGTATAGACGACGAGACGAGTCTACGAGGACAGAGAATATATATGGTATGTCGAGTCCACGAGGACTCAGTAACAATATATATACATTACGACGAGTCGAGTCCACGAGGCCAGAGTATATACATTTCGAATCGAGTCTACGAAGGCTCAGTATCAGTATTCGTTCAGTACAGTATTACGAGTCGAGTCCGCGTGTCTGCATTAGTTTACTAGTCTTCGAAACGTCGAAGANTTGGTATTACTGTTTCAGACAGACTCCATCCATCCTTTGACTCTCAAAGTTGAACTAGAAGTTATTTTATGAATTGCTTTACATGATTGATTCAAGTGAATTGAAATAAAGGTATAGAAAATTTGAGGGAGAGGGAGTGCGAGAGAGAGAGAGAGAGAGAGAGATTTAATTTATTGCACTATTATCTTCCTTAAATATACTTTGAGTTTCCTCCTTGAAAAATAAAGTTATTATTGTCCCCGTATATCCACAATGATAAATTTTTGTAACTAGTGGCGTGTAATATAATATAATGACATGACCTGACATGTAACATGATGTACCGTTTATATAAAGCTATATACTTAATTTTATTTGAACGTGTAAAATATTAAATCCTTTAAAATCGACTAGTAGGTCAACACATTTCAGTTTGTATCTCCGCTTCACATTACAAATGATATTTAATTAATTATATTCCTTGCGTTATTGTATAAAATGGTCGTATTAATTACTTCCTATTCCGAAACAATTACGGATGTGTATTTAATACATATGATAAACATTGAGGAGGTTAATTTTAAATTATATATTTACACTGCACTTGTGCGAAACTCGATACTTAATTACTGCATGAATGTAACGAAATGGAATTATTAAGTAACATTTCCATTTTTGATTGCGCCAATCCATTTTCCATTGTATCGAATTACACGTTTATTACAAATCACATTTATTACTAGATAATAACATAAAGCAATAAAAAAATATTATATTGATTAAAGTAATATAAATTGGTGTACGTGTATATTTATCGAGTATATTATGTACTATTTTTAACTGTTCCTTAGTAAAAAGTGTGTTTAAAAAGAGAGTTTTTCTCATTTGCAAAAAATATGATAAATGCTTTTATAAAATTTATGACTGTGGGCGGAATTTATAACACAATTGTATAAGAAATTTTGATAATTACAATTTGAAATTTAAATATCGGTGCAATTTTCATAATGAGTTGTAAACATATGCAACTAGAGTAACCAATTAATATAACGTTGTTAATATCACCTCATCTCGTTAGCATTAGTTTCGAAATATTAATTTTAATCAAAGTTAATGTAATACCTGTGACCATACATTGTCCAAAAAGCTTTATTGTCTCGTGCTACGATTTTTGTTTGCGCAAATATGAATTTAAAAATAAAACTGCATAATTTTACTGGGTAATTTAAACTACAGGACATTGCATTTCTGTTCACTTTCACAAAATATTTAATTTTCTTTTAAATCTTATAATTTGTTCTATGGGTTGCTCACTTGAAGATCGCTGAGAACGATGTAGGGCCGATCCCCACCAACCGTCCTTACACCGACCATTTTAACACGATAGCCGAAGTAGGGTAACGCGAAGCCCAAATTAATAGAAATGTGTCCCCTTCCTATTCGCCTAACCTTATTGCATCGTGTGTCAAAGGAAGCGCACAGAACATCGAGAAATGGTGAGACATAATTTTATTGGTAATTAGTATTACTAGTTAGAATCTTAATTAGCATTTCATAGCATTGTGCAATAACCATGCTCTATTATATACATATTTTTTTATAGTTACGCAGTATTTTTCAAATGGTTATCTGGTATGATGCAATTGCACAATTAATTTATAATATAAACTACACCTTAAATTTAAAAACGATTTTCATAAACGATGTTAATTTTTATTACTTATGTATTCCCTTACCTTATATATCTTCCGAGCTGCTGCCAAAGTAATCATACTTTGCTCGTGCAGTATTGCACTCGCTGACTTGCAATATATGATTCAAGCATATCAATTTAAAGATATCTTACGCCTATGTTACCCATTCGGGTGACCGAATCTGAAGGATGGGGTTTCGTTAGTCTCGTAGCGTAGGGGATGACTGCGAACGAACGCTTTACGCGACGCGAGCGGAATACACCTAACTTCTCCAACGAAAAATTGGACTTGAAATGACAAACGAATAATACATGAATATACCATTGTCTTATAATAATACTCTTTCAAAGATGACATTAATCCGATTACGTGTATAAAAATATATGTGAAATTATATTAAAATTACCTCGAATTCCCCATTTCTACTCACTTAACGAATTTCTACTTGCTTAACAAAGTCTTTCTATTGAAAATAATGTATGTTCCGTCGTGGAACAAACCTACCTGGAAAACACCGTTGCTGTTTTCCATCAGCCGAGCTTTTAGTGCCACATACCGATCGGTCGCGGAATTTCCTGGATTTTCCCAGTTAAAAAGTGTCCTATTGTTTAATTACTAAAAATGGCACGCAGTTCGAAACCCTACTTTAACGAAAGTAGGCTTTGGCACCAAGAGCTTGGCTGGCAATGGGTCAGAGGTAGGACCACTCGCGCTACCCTGGTCGACGGTCCCAGGTCCTAGCGCGGGGCCATAAATGTCGATTGGCCCCATAAACCGAAACATTTTTGACCACCTCGCACGGGTGACTAATAATTACAGCAATTCTCCTTGATGGAGAGGGGTTTTCTCCACCACCGTCTCGCGTTGAACCTCTCCCTTCAGGAAATCCCAACTGCCGATCAAGGGGAAGCCACCCCATGTTTGGCCCACTCCTCGGTTTTCCCAGACGCATCTTGGAAAATCGTGGAGAAGGTATAAAAGGGCATCCGAAATCGGAGAAGCCTCAGTATGACTAAGAGTATCAATCAGTATCTAACTGTCAGTACGAGTAACTATCAATAACAGTCTACGAGGACAGTGTGTATAGACGACGAGACGAGTCTACGAGGACAGAGAATATATATGGTATGTCGAGTCCACGAGGACTCAGTAACAATATATATACATTACGACGAGTCGAGTCCACGAGGCCAGAGTATATACATTTCGAATCGAGTCTACGAAGGCTCAGTATCAGTATTCGTTCAGTACAGTATTACGAGTCGAGTCCGCGTGTCTGCATTAGTTTACTAGTCTTCGAAACGTCGAAGAAATTTGAAACAGGTGCTCAATATTACTTTGGCGGGCAACGCGTGTCGTCGTTGCGAGACGGATTTACAACCCGTCGGACTAACGAGAGTCGATCGCGACGCGACAATGTAAGTTACTACATTGATGAAATCTTACAGTGAGCCATCATTAGTATAAGTAATGTAACGTATGTAAGTAATGTAATTCATTAGGAAAATTGTAATTCTATAATTCTGATTTTAATCTTTAACTGCTAACATTAACCTTTCTTCGATCATAGGGCATACAGTATACTTTAAACTGTAACACGTAAGTTATGAGGGGAAAGGTGTTTGAGGGAAATGAAAGACATTGATGGGTCTCGCGCAGTGATATTTATTGACCGGATGTTTCCGTGAGGTGCTTCTGGGTGTCTCGTCGGCAACGGACTGTCCTCGCGTTTCGCGGGCACAGCCCAAAAACAGCACCGTGGCGGCCCGCGTGTACATGAATCATGGGTCGCGATATTAAGACGCTCCCACCCCCTGTAACCCAAAGACACGAAATCCACACTGCAGGAAGGAACAGCTGCGAGCGGAAAATTACCAGCGAATCGCTAGATGCGTTCGTACACCTGTTTGTACTGAAGATTAATCTATCGCATTGTTCGCGACACTGCTCATTTCCTAGAGAATTGCTGAAGAAAAGAATATACGAAAATACCAATAAAAATGACATAGAAAAAAATTATTTTTATATAATAAATAAAATTATTCTAAATTTCAAAAAATTTCTAATATATTTGGTATGAAATCCTACCGGATCTTTCGCCTGGTCTCCTGTGTCATCCAGTTCTGGATTCTTCTCGACCAACGGCTTCATGTAAGCCATGGCTGTGGACGTGGTTCATGGTGTTCGTCCCTATCATAAACGTTTCCTACACACGGGCCTCTTGCACGCGGTCGCATCTACATACTTCAGGTTCCGTCCATTCCTGATATTATAAATCGTAATTAAAATTTGAACAGCTTATGAGACGAGATCGAAAAACCAATAGTAGCTGTACGTCCTCGTTATTCGTAAAAATAATTGCGCTAAAATTTCAATCATTCAAGAGAACTTATACATGTGAGGATACTCTATGATCATACGAAAAGAAGGACAAATTCTAACTCGTCCGTGGAAACTTTTGTTTAACTTCTAATGTCTAACAGCAGCTACGTCTCTAATCATTCGTGAATGCAGCAATCAAGATTGTCTGAGGCTTTGTGCACGACACGTATATCTAATCGAATTATTTGTTGAATATTAACTTAGCGGTCAAGAGTAGCAATTATTTACGTAATGTAACGATAAGTCGAAGGGTTCCTCGAAGCTATGCTGGATGACACTTCTTCCTATTCGATCGTGCTACACAAGTCGCGAAAATCTATCAGGTCTACGAATAACTATTATCGTTCTTCAGTATTCGCTGGAAATCTTACTTGCCGCTAACTTCATCGACATTGTCTACAAACATGCGATACATACAGAAAGTGCAAGGTGTAGTTAAGAAACTTTGCCGCAAAAAGTTAGCGTTTGAACTGTTTTATTTCTCGAATCTAGGGTTACAATGATGGTGGATGAAAAGCATATTCCGTATTGCTTCACGAGTTCCAGTCGACAGTCAGTTAAGCGCTCCGTTGCAAGAATGTGTCAAACATTAATTTTTTGTATATATATTAAGTCCCAGTTAAGTAAATACAGAAAAGCATCTGATAGGGGGTTAGGGTTATGAGAAAAATGTTCTTATAGAATATGTTTGAGCACAACACACGATATTAATATCGTATAATCAAGTTTAATAAAAAAGATTTAAGTCTCCGCATTATTTTGCCAAAAGAATTAATTATAACTAGCTACAACTTCAAAAGATATGTAAATAAACAATTACCTCGGTGTCGGCCGGACTGCAAATAGCTTGAATAGAAAGAGGTTATTACATAGATGTTTTGACTACATAATACTGAATATTATTAATTCAACTTAACCATTCGTATTAATTATTATTACTATTATACTATTATTACTAAATTATTGATTTAAGAAATACTGACGATACTAATCGTTTAATTTATTACTTATTAATAATTAGTTATTGTTTACTTTTTTATTCCTTTGTTCCATACATATCGAATTTATTATATTTGGACAAAATCATTACGATTTACTAACATACCATTAGATTGTTAGAAAAATTTTATTTTTATTTTTATTAAAATTTGGATTTATCTTTTACTCGCGCAGTACCTACTTCCCCATGCATCACGCATTCGTCTGTGTATCGAGTTAGTAGACGCACCTACCAGTGGCGGATATATTTCATTCCTTCTCGCGAGTGAAAATTAACACTACGGCGTGCATTAAAGCGATATGTAGTACCTGTTCTTATCAGCTTATTATCTGGTACATTGCCTATCTGGGAAGCAGAATATTAAACTGATTTTTCAAAAACGGAGGCAATGTAGAGCTCGCTCTTATGCCACCGCGGGTTAACTCGGCCGAATTTCGCCGAATTCAGCCCTGCTTTAGTATTTATCAAAGTGAATATACAACTCCTGGTGATTCCAAATTCCTAGTACAGAGGCGGGCAAAAATAGCAAGATTTTACTGATTTAAATGCTTTATAGCTGTGGAACAAATTGATGACGAAGACAAATTGATGCTCGTGATTGACACGTGCATTTATTACGTGTATCAATGTCGCGTTTTCCAGGTTCAACAAAAAGGAACTCGAACCTTGGAAAACAGGGCGAAGTTAGGACGAAGTTTTCGATCCGCCCGGCTCGTTCATCCAGGTTCAATCAGGTTCCGCGCACACACACGCTGGTACTTTTGAATCGCGGTTTATCAATAATTTTTAAAAATCCAAAAAATGACATATACAATTTTTACAAAAGCGCCGCACTTTTTGATATTTGGCCAGTTTTGATGGCCTCCTGACCCACGATGCATCGTGGAGAAGGTTGGGACACACGTGGGACCATATCAGACATCCACAGCCATGGCTTACATGAAGCCATGGGTGGAGTAGGATTCAGAACTGGACGACACAGAAGATCAGGTGGAAGATTTACTATATCAGAATCATTTTCTTATTTCATTCCTTCTATCTTATTTTGATATATTCTTTTCTTCAACATTTCTTTAGGAAAAGAGTAGGGTCACGAACAATGCGATAGAATATGCTTCTATATACACAGTGCTGGACAAACGTATTGGCGCAATATGATTGTTCTGATTCAAATACTTATATCTATGAAACAAATTGACGAAGAAGAAAATTTATTTGACACGTACATTTATTTATTATTCTAGTTTATTATTCAACATAAACAGTAACATAAATAAAGTGACATACGAAATAATTAGAAAAACATGTTTATTGAAAGTTTCAAGCGTGGACAAAAGTATTGACACATCATACAAAATTTGGGGTAGATGCATCTGACCGAAAAAATTCCAATTGTCACACGATAGTCATTCTTTCCAATGATAAACTTAAAATTCAATCGATTAGCAACATAAGAAGACAAGTAAGAAGTAACTATGTAGAGAAAAGGAGAATAAAGTACAAGCGAAGAAAGGAAAATAATATTAAATTTGCACATAATGCGGAAGTCATATAATGAAATATAAAAAATTGTTAATGGAAGACGATTCGCAGTTGCAAACGCGATAGAAGGATTTGTAAATCAGTCAGATTTGAAAAGTAGCAATCGATGTGGTCGACCCTCAAAGTTAACAGATAGGGAGAATTGAAAAATTGTAAAAGAAGTGAAAATAAACTGTAAATTAAACTCATCGCATATTAAAACTATGTTAAATGACGAAAATCAAAAAGAAGCAAGTTCGAGTACCATGCGAAGAGTATCAAAAGATGCGGGATATACTGTGTGTGTTGCACAAAGAAAGCTGTACGTATGTAAAAAGAATCGAAATTTAAGGCAAGAATTTGCAATAAAATTTATAAAAAAGGATCCCACCTTTTGGAATACTGTATTACATTCAGATGAAAACAAATTTAATATATTTAAATCAGATGGCAGTGTAATGGGTTTGGAGAAGAGCGAACAAAGAAATGTGTTTCCAAAATTAACAAGCCACTATAAAACATGGAGGAGTCGGAGTCAAGTTATGGGGTTCTAATGCAGTATCTGGGGCTCGAGAATTATTATTTAGTGACGCAATTATGGACATGTTTGTATATTGAAATACACTAAAAGAAAATTGATTTAAAAGTGTTGAGGATATTAAATCTCCCACTTAACTTATACTTCCAACGAGATCACGTTCCGAAGCATACTACCTATTTTGTACGACAACAGATCATTTACAATACTGCTCACACGGTAAATACACCACTCCAAAGTCCAGACGGAATCCCATCAAACATGTTTGGAAACACGATGTAACAAATGAATATCAATTAAAAACTATTATTTAGCAGGAATGGGACAATATAGAGCCGGATTTTTCACCGATAATTGGTGACGTCATTGCCGAAACGATGGAAGGAAACCTTTACGAAGGAAGAAGGACCAAGTGAATGTTAATGTTTAATTTCTAGACACTCTTAATCATTTGTGCCAATACTTTTGTCCATGCTTAGAACGTTCAATAATCATGTTTTTGCTATTATTTCGTATGTCACTTTATTTATGTTACTGTTTGTATGAAATAATAAGCCAGAATAACAAATAAATACACGTTTCAAACAAATTTTCCTCATTGCCAATTTGTTTCGTAGTTA
The DNA here is from genome assembly GCA_002201625.1 of Euglossa dilemma. Lineage (NCBI taxonomy): Eukaryota > Metazoa > Arthropoda > Insecta > Hymenoptera > Apidae > Euglossa > Euglossa dilemma. The sequence continues at coordinate 95,213 of NIJG01000172.1, forward strand.
TAAGCATTTGAATCGAAACAATCATGCTGTGTCAATAGTTTGATCTAGCCCTGTTTATGTAGATATTGGAGCTTTAGTCATGTTATTTATGATGCATGTAGACTGTTGTCACCGAACGGCACAAGGACCCTACCGACGGTCATGAACGGCGATGGTTTGTCCAAAGCGATCGTGTCACTCAGATCGCGTACATACAGAATCATAGTGTAATATAGTTGAAATCAAAACTAATTGTACGATTAAAAAAATTGTTTAGATAAACTTTTGCTAACATTATATTTGACAAATAATATATTGAGTCGTTCGGAATGTCATTCCGTTTATCCAAAACGATGCGATAAATAAAAATTTAGTCTGGAAAATCATGCGCAAGCACAATTTTTCAGCTACTTTTTCTTAAGGGATCTTCATCGATACGAAGGTGCACATTTCCGCTGCAACGACTGTGACAGTTAACTTTCATACAATCTGTGAATTACTAGGCTGCACCTTGTATACATACATATAGAATAGAGTGAATAAGAGCTTGAGCGAATGTGTTTGGGAATGAATGAATACGAGAGGGCTGCGTGTAAGAGGACGGTTTGTAAAAGAGATATGTATGACAGGGACAAGTGGAAGTATCGAAGGAAAGTTTAGGAATGCTCGAGTGTCTGGAGGACCAGGCCCACATAGGTCGAGGATGTCCGGGAATGAGTGGATGACGGAGGAAGGCTGCGAATAAAAGAGAACAACGTGAATGGTTAAAGAGGGGCGGAAGGGAACGTGCGAGAGGGTTGCATTTAGAAAGTTGGAATGGCAGAGTGGTTCGGCAGCTGTAAGAAAGCAGAAACCGATTTTAATTTAATTTTGTATCCTTAGTATTACAGGCTCGTTTCGTATAGCAGTGGCATATTGATGATTGTAGGGTAGGCGAAGAAATAAAGTTAATGTTAGCTGGTAGACAATCTTTTACTTCCCTCACCCCCCTGCTCCTACATATATACAATATTATATATATTATTAAAACTCAACGAACGTGATTCAACTGTGATGAGTTGAATTACACTATCTGTTTGCTGGGATTTCCAGGGGATCGTTTTTTCTTTTGAGCTTCTACCGGACAATACCACGATTAATTTTGAAGTGTACCGTGATCAACTTGTCATAATGGTGTTATTCTCTCAAACCGAAATGGCCAGAATTGAACAGTAGAGAAGGTATAGTGTTCCACCACGATAATGCGAGACCTCGCACAAGTTTGGTACCACGCCAAAAGCTTTTACAGCTTGAATGGGATGTACTACTGCACTCACCATATTCTTCAGATTTGGCACCTTCGGACTATTTCTTGTTCTGGTCTTCGCAAAATTTTTTGGACGAGAAGACCTTCGTTTCTAATGGGGATGTGAAATATCACTCGGAACAGATTTTGCCAGCAGAGATCAGAAGTTCTATGAGCGTGGAGTCAATATCCTCCCCGAAAAATGGTAAAAGGTATTGGACCAAATATGGGAATATATAATTTAATAAAATGTTTACATATTCTAAAAAGATCGTGTTTCATTTTCACCTAAAGGAAGACGACATGACTTTCCGAATAGCGCAATAGGATATAGCGGAATTTAAAAAACTTGAGAGCTATGACAGGTGTGCGTGAACCAGATCAGTGACTTGAGAATGCAAAATTGTAGAAGAAGATGGTATAGAAAATCGAAAAATACAGTTATGCCAACAACACGCGTTCCCAAGCGGCACCCATCTAAGTACTATCCGCGCCCAACAAATCTTAACTTTGGTGATCGGACGAGAACCAGTGCTTTTTGTGTGGTATGACCGTTGGTCAAAGCTAGTATATTGCTCACGTTTAAATAGTAATTCCGAATATGTATGTACTAACCGTATGTCTATTCGTCACGTTACAATAATAAACCGGCGAAACATTCGTATGTGATTTAAAATAAACGGCATAAACATTTAGACAACAGTTTTCACGTAAAACGCTCGAAGTTACTAACAACGAGACCATTTGCTGAGCGGTGTCGAATCTTTTCGTCCCGAAGAGCAGGTAGTGCAATTGTTTATGTAGAATTTTCTTGTGGTGAACAACGGAATTCGAAGCATTTCTTATATCTTTGTATTCCCGCTACCGCTTTTCACAATGAAACGAAAAATGTAAAGAACGTGTTTGGGTTGAGTTATCGAATTAATTCGTGTATAGTTATTCTTAATATATTAATCATTTCGCATTCGTTGTTTAGGTTATAATATAAAAAACAAATTGGAACTGACAGTCGCCACTCGCCACAGTTTACAAGGAGTTTAATCGTATACATACAATATACAATAGAGTGATCGGAGTACGTGACCGCGTTTCTTACTTCTGGTCTTACCCTGGGTAATTGCTAGGGCTATTGAACTGTAAAGTTTACTTTCTCACTTCTAGTTTCGGGTTTCCGAGAAGAATGAGGTGTTTCTGTTTTTCTACGGTAACAGGCATCGACTAAGGGATTTCTAGTTTACGTTTCGGCTCGACTTTTACACATTTGCTTTCGATATTTCCGGTTTTTTGCTAAATTAACATGTCAAATTAGGAGTAAGATATTCGTAATGTTCTTGTACTCGAATAATATATTGTATGCGTGCGAATGAGCGTGATATTGCACGAGCAGCCCATGGTTATTTTCGTTTATATTTCATAAATATCAAACGCGCATTTAATACGTATGTAATATATGTATAATTAAATAAAATTGTAGTGCAAGTAATTATCAGAAAAAATTTGAGGTCTACGCGTTAATTCTACCGATTGGAGTGCTGAGAAGTCATTAAAGTATTTCAACCAATCTGATTACATACATCAGTGTTAATTCTTAATTAATAACCTAAAAAGTAAGACCATGGTAATGATAAAAGTAAAAATGTTGTAATATGTATGTTATAAAATAAATGCACAATACTTTATTTCCCTTTATTATAATTTCTTCATATTAACGAAATAAATACCGACCTGAACAAGGTACAGTTATCTGTCGAGATACAGACGCATCTATTAACTCGTTACGTTAAATAAAGACGATTTATTAAAAATTGCCCGATATAATAAAACAATGGTATGTATCAAGTCTAGAATTAATTAATGTCGTTTCCCAATATATTTTAAAACTAATTTATTTAAACGAAACAGAAGAATATAATGAACGGTGTAATTGCCGTTGTTTTCAACTACTCGTACCCAACGCGCAGGAAGCATCTTAATTCCTCTGTTGTAAAATTCTTGCGATTTTCATTCAAATAATTCGGTCCAGGCATTTTTCAGGCTCTCTTCGTTACTGAAATGTTTTCCAAGATGAAGATTTGGCAAGGAACGAAACAAACAATAATCGCAAGGGGCAATATCAGGAGAAAATGTACGTTCAGTGCGAATTTCCTATCCGAACTCGCGTAGTTTTTCCCTCGTGATTCTTGCAGTATGCGGTACTACATTATGACGAAGAATTACGCCTCTTCCGATCTTCAGTGCTCTTTTTCTCTGGCCAACCTTTCCAACTGTTCACTGCACACTTCGCAACAACATCTTGACCCTGAGCAGTACAGATATTTTTTGCAGCTATCTTTGCCTTTCTTCCAACTGGAACTCGTAAAGCGTGCAATACCGAATATGCTATTCATCTGCCATCTGTTTAACCCAAAATTCCGGAAATAAAACAGTTAAAATGCAAACTTTTTGCGGCAAAACTTGTTAATTACACTTCGCGCTTTCTGTAACAATTGACCACGTGTTAAACTGCCTTAAACATTCGGGAGTCTACTCGTTAGAAGTCTACACTATACATTTATGGAAAGCAGATAAAGCAATGGAACCTGGACAAAAATGTATTCTACGATTAGGAAATTCTAACAGTATGTCTTTGTAACGCATTTATATCTATATTTTATGTTTAAAAACACAATATGAAATATATGAGATGTATTATATATTTGGTCATTTGTAAGTGTCGTACCGTAACTATATAGTATCAAAACATACATATGTAATCTGTGGTAATTATTCATAAATAGAGTTGTAGATAGATTAGTTTCGGTTAATTCTATCGAATTATATCGCTTTGAATAAAAGAGACAAAATAATGTTGAATAAGTATGTTAGCCCGTTGCGTACGACGACTTTTTCGGTTGAGTCGGGTAGAAGGACGAGGTGATTTTCACGATTATATCGAGTGTCTTACGTGGTACAATAAAATGGTGTTACATATAAATTATCTAACAAAAACTTTATATTTCGATAGTATATCTATATTTACACCTTTGAGAATATAACTCTACAGAAATTATGATCTGCAGTTTCGTTTCGCATGACAATTTAGAAAATATTAACCAAGATGCATTCTTAGCTTGTCTGGACAAGTATCACAATAATGGATAGTCTTATGTCTTCCACCTTGTTTATTACGACTAGAACAAACTTTTCTATCCCTCTGTGTACCAGTAAGAAAAATTTTTCGAATATGCAAATGTGTAAGTGGTTGTTTGTTTCTGCACCTTTCAATTGTTTGTGGAAAATGTACGAATTATTTATACATATTTTCTATCTCGAAAAAAATAGTTTACCCTATAATCACGGACTTCCTCGTAAATCAGTACGTCGAACAATCTGCCAGATAAATGCCGTCCATGACATTGGTATAATTTTTGCCAGAACTGGGTTTTATAACCACAGATTGAGTACATTGGGATTATGCATTTGAAATTGTGAAATAAGTATGATCTATATTCTCGTCTTAATCTTTTATTTCTCAAGATAAGTATACGTTGCATAACGTGACACAGTTCGCCTAAACCCCCACTTCTAATCTAATGTATATATAAACAATCCTTTCCGCAATTTCGATCTTGTAAATCAATAAATTTATTCACATCATATATCCCAAATTGTTTCCTGGAGATTACGCGACATATCTTTTCAACAGAACACCATGCAGGAGTATTCGTTCAACGGTACTCATTTCTGCATTGTAATAATTTGTCAATAACGTGACGAAACTCTTTATATTTCGACGATTAAATTACATTATTATTTCTTCTATACACTGGCATTCATTTTCCTTTTCGAAAATTGACACTTCGTGTGAAAGGAGGAAGGAACGGTTTAAACACCAATAGTGTGTCTCTATCAGTTGGAAATAACGAGATCTAACATAAACACCGACTGTGGCCTCTCTCTTGCCACCCGTCCTTCTACGCGAAACGTCCTAGCGACCGAAGGAATCCTGTCGACGCAAAGAATTATTTTAATATCGTTCACATTGAGATAAGTACGGAATACGCTTTATCGGCGATAATAAAAACAATGAGATACATAAGACTATACTGTAAGGTGTTGCGAATATGAGAGAATTAAGAGTAACATTAGTACGAAGAAATTGAATGTTACGTGAAAGATAAATACAAGCACATAGAAAAAAAGAAATATTTTTTAAAGGGTATGGTAACGAGGAAAGCAGATGACATTGACAATGGGGGTAATCGTCGTTATTTCTTCCACGGATCCGAGTGCAAAATATCGTACAAGGAGTCTGCAGGTCCACTGTGAGTATAGTACTGAAATTGTTGCCCAATTTCCTTAGAATTAAATATTGAATTGGCGTACGGCAATACTCGATACAATATAAAGAAATTTCCTACAAATATAAAATAACGACATTATAAGTAATTCATTACCATTCTTATTCTCATTGAGCCTCACGTGTTTAGTTCTTACATTTCCTGCTGTATGAGTCCACACCTGTAACCCTGTGTGTGGTTACGTTAACTACTATGATACATTCTGTGGAGAAATCAGAAGTAAACGTTACACAGTATTTACTCATTCCAGCACAATGTACTCTTACGGATTTGCATATACAGGTGTGGACAAAAGTATTGACACATCATGAATGTACCGATTCAAATGTAAATGTAATAAAGTGTAATAAAATAACTTTTTTTGCTAACCGCTTCTGATTGACGTTTATTTTACTAATATATGTGAACATATGTCCGTGTCTGCTACACCTGCATGTATTTATCGGATTTGATTTAACAGAAACTGTTTCCGGCGCCGAATGTACCTACTCTTTCTCGCAAGTGTAAACAACTGTTTTGCATTCTTTAAAGGCGATTTCTACTAATATAGTTACAGCATCCAAAGTACTAATACCGGGAGCTGTTGTTCGTGACTACGCGCCTACGCGTAGAGGTACAGGGGCGGACAGAGGCAGGCAAAAAGCATTTGGAATTTTGTTTATTATCGCATCTTTGGAATAAGAAACCGTCTAAGCAGTCTTTCGACGCCCCACCGTCTGCGTGAAAGAGTCTGCCTTACAACATCGCGCGGATAATGCATGGCATTGGCATAGGTTGAACAAGCATTTGGTATCAAGGTGGATCATGCGCAGTCACGGCCTTGTCGCTGGTAGTATAACCGCGTGGTGGCAAAACAAATCTTAGGAATAGAAAATGTATATTTTACTGTCCTGTCAACAATGCAGATGCATGATTTTTTCTTCGAAGAAGTCTACAGAATACGATACCGTATATCAAACTCGTGCTCTATAAATCACTTTTTGTTAAAATATATGAATAGTGCTTAGAAGGTACGCTCGGCGGTATATTTTTAAATTTTGGTGTTTAATTTCAAGTATTCACAAGCGTAAATAATTATAGCTATGCATATCGGTAAACTGGGGAAACTCCCGTCTTTCTTATAAGATAAGAATCTGCATCCTGAGATATTTAGTTTTTGGGTAATCCTTCAAGTTTGTCAAAGATCGCTCGTTTTAAAAGAAACCCGACCATGCGCGTTACAGACAACCGGTCGGTTTCCACCGCGCTCGGGATAGCCAAACTGCGCTATCCACCGAGCGTTTTTCGGTAGTACCACGGACTAAAATTCACAATTTGAACTCAAAAAAGTCCGAAAACTAGTCATGTAAGCAATTATACTTCTCGGAAACCATTTCGTTTAACGATTTCACATATTATTTATACAACACATAAGAATAAAAATTTATAACAATTACTTTCTAATGGTTTTTCAAAAGGTATGGGCAACAAAATCAGGAAATCCAGGACATTAAAGATGACTAAGATTAAATAAGACGACCCAAACATGAAATAAAAGAACAGTAATATATTCTACTATTGTTTTTTCGTATGGTATTGTTCAAAACATTGTAATTTATGTAAAGGCACAATACAAAAATCGCAAATATATCGGGTATAACCCAATTTTTTATTAGCAGAGCATACTCTGAACCTCCGGTGAGGATATTTTGTCTTCCTATTTGTTATAATTGGTACTAACCTATGTTTTTTAAAATCTTGCGATAATCGTTCTGATGGGTCATGTGTCGGTGCTCGTCTTGTTTGTTGAACTACGTTCGATGGTCCTGCCCGTTCGATGTCATTATTTTGAATTCCCTCCTCTTTTGTTTGCAGCAGTGCTATTGACACGTGGAGTTAAAATTTTTTATACGTCGTCCTATGATGGCTTGCTTGTTTGTAGACTAAAGAGGAGTTAAGATGAGCAGCGTTAAAAAAGTAGGGTGTACCGCCTTTTTAGGCCACTCCGTGCTTTCTCGGTGAATATTACAACATGACCAGTACTGATCTGCACGATCAACTCCTTTCATATGTCTATTGTATTCCACAACAGATTCGGGTTTTTTTGTCACCCCTGACCAATGTGGAACGTCGACCATTTCTGCCGAATGTATTGTCGAAATGGTTCTGACGGTTCGGTTAAAAGCAGTCTTCCAGGCGTGTAAAAGGACTTGCTCCTTTCTCGCAAATTTCGTTTCATTTTTCTTCAATGTAACGTTTCTTAAATTCTTCGGAAGTCCTCTATTTATTCTAATTGATCCTCAAACTCTTATCTCTTTCTGAAGGAACAATTCGGCTGTATGCACGTTATTGCAATAATTGTCCATATATATAGATGGTGATGGAATCCCGCATATGGATCTAAGATCCTTAGGACCGTATTTTCTAGCGTCGCTTGTGAGCATTATTTTGGGGAATATTGGGGTTTCTATATATAATAGGCTGGACCAGTAATAATAGGCAATAAGAAGACTTCAAAATTAGTTGATTTTATTATATGTTGAGCTCTACAGCAGCAGCTTGTCAACAATTGCAAAATTCCCCCGGCCGAAGTAGTTAACAACGACAGAAACCGAGAAACCCTATGTTAAAGTCAAAGTGGGAGATCTCCCCTATCGGTCGGGCACCGACTGGCTTCGAAATGGAGAGATCTCTCCAATCGGTCGGCACAGTATTAAAACTGACTATTACAGGGTGATTTCGATTACGGATTTGTAGTCAGTGAGGCGAGTTCTATAAAAGGTGCCCAATGGCTACACGAAACATGGATAAAGGTAAAATTTTCTGCACAACGTAGCTGATACATCAGTATGCCAATACACTTTCATTAGATGAGTGTAGAAACAAAAACCGAGTATTTTCCATCTATTACTTCGTCAACATACCGACAAGTAAGTTCAGGCAAGCAGAAAACTCATTGTCTTCGGAATGGCATTGGCAATCGTGAATGTTACACTGAGGATTAGCCTGGGGCATAGCTCTAGGTGATGGGGCGAGTCCCCTCCCTTTGCCTTTCCGTCGAGGGGGGGGGGGGAGTTGGGCGAGGGCCCGGCTACATAGAGAATCACAGATTGTGACGGCGTCGTGTCGGTCACGCAGTGTCGTCGAAGAGAGAAGAGGAGGGCAAAGAAAACGAAGAGGCCCGAAATTACGGGCCAAGCCCAGGGAAGGGGGTATCGGTGTCGTAGGTAGGTTAACTCAACGTCTGATAGCACGGTGCCCTCCTAGACGGTGATGATGACCACCGCGGGGGGTTTAGTCGGTACAAATCCGACAAAACACTGCCCCTCCCCACAGGAGGGTGGAGTATCTTGTTGAAAATTCCCCGCGCATTACCAAAAAGAAAAGAGGATTAGCCTGGGGCTTGCAAGATGGTTTACAAGCCCCTTCACTTTCCAATTTATCCCGCATTTTCGTTACCTCGACTTTCCAGTGGAAATGTATTTCTTTCCCACGCGTGGTTTGGTTGGTTCCCGTCATCGAAAAGACCGATAGCCTTTCCCTCTCCATACACTCGTCAGTCTTTAAGCCAGTCACGAAGGCAGCGCACCTAATGCTCGGTCTGGTCTTGATTTTATAGCAGTAGTGACTGCCCTATTGTCAGCTGATGAATAAAGACGATCAATCCGTGTCATCAAGCTTGGGCAAACTCTGCCTTCGTAGGGTTCTAATATTCGACGCCGATTATAGTATCGCCTATCCACGTTTTAATAAAGGGACAACGTATAATTGAGAGAGGACTATCCAGATTATTTTCCCTGCTGTAGTGTAACTGCTATATCCTTGACGGTAAATCAGGAAACATGAAGGGAAACATACAGGAACCTAGTGGTTCATTGCATATGCTAATATGAGCAAGTGAGTCATGATTGTCAAGAAAGGTCCGAGGTCCCGTAGAATAAGCACGTGCAATAACTCGACTCGAAAAATAAACTCAAAATATAAAAGTAATAACCACTGCGTGTAATTTACCCCCTAATTTGCCCAAGACAACATCGCCATCAGAGATTTATCGTGCTTATTATGCACTTGCAAAGTATGTGTTTCACATGTAATATTTAATATTTAAACTGAAGTTACACTAAAATTTGTAGCGATGTATTTCATAAAAATGCAGGATTTTATGTACCTAGTAACATGTATAGAGTCTACTAGTTGCAAAATTTCCACTCGATCAGTACTTTTTATCATTTCTCCGAGACGCTTTGTACAAATATATTTGATTGTCATAAATAATAAATAATAAATAATTACTTTAATCCTTATATCGTTGGTGAATTGCTTTACGCGAGAAGAGAACGTTCGTATAAACATATTAGAAAAATTTATATAATTTAAAAAATATTATATCGCGTTTGATTGCAATATAATAGAGTAGAATATTTCTCAGTTACAGAGAGTCTACTTAATTGAGAGGGTTCGATTTCTCATGCCTATTCGTCAAATCCAGAGGAAAAGACTAAATATAAAGCTCCTAAATCCTTTGCTGGTTGAGCGAAATCTCAAAAAGGTTGCCAAAGGATTGACAATTTGTTTAATTCGAACTTGCCGTGGAAAGCTTTTGTGACTTACTTCTACATATTATAAAGCATTTGAATTAAACGACATCAAATCGTCACAAAAAGTACTTTATTTAACGTCGTTACGTCATAATTCTCAAGCAATTTCTTTCAATATTGGCTTTCGGTGTACAGGATTCTAGCCAAATGTGGTTAGTTACATAAAAAAAATAAATAGGGCATAAAACTATAAGATATTCTCACGGCATTGACGCTCGAACATTTCAATTCTTTTTAAAATTACTGTAAAATTAATCCTTCCATGTACAGTCAATCAATCGATGTATCGAATTTTTACGAGAATTTTACGTTTTTATTAATAACTTTAGAAATTGCTAACCATTTTAAAACCATTGAAAGTCAATGCCCAATAAATATTATAATGAAGGTACATGCATAATTTTATGATAATCGGTCGATTCGATCATGAGATATACTACGCTCCGAAACATAGTTCTAAAAAAAACGCGGTTAAAGCTTCAGAACGTAATTTGTCATATGTATCCTTAATTTTTCGTTAATTAGTCGTTACTATCCAATATATGTGATTATCTGCTTCGACTTTAGCTTATTGCACGGATGATAGAATTGGATATACGGGCGATTCGACCTTCTTTATAATTTTAAACGATCGTGTATTAAACGCTTTAACTCTTTGTGCTCAAAGAATTTTTTCGTGGTTAACAACAGCACCCCGTAGCTTTTTTCATATCCGTATGTCCATGTTAACACTTTAATAGAGAAATTATACTTTAATAATGAAATGAAATAAGAGAAACTCGTGTTCGGGTTAAATTTCTCGATTATTTCACGTATAATTATTCTTAATATATTTATCGTTCGCTATTAATTATTTAGATTATGAAACGAAGGGCTAATCACCTTTTCGTCGAGTGTGACGCATATACAGCAACTATTTCATTGTTTACTATATGCACTTTGACTATATGTATATACGTACATACAGACATACATACATACATGTTATATACACTTTCCTGGGGTATATCCAGCTTTTATTTTTGTCCAGATAATTCCATCAGCAGCGATTTGAGTCTGCTGACGGTCATTCTAATCAGAGGACGACAACAATCTCAA
>NIJG01000172.1:116698-133219 GCA_002201625.1 Euglossa dilemma
CAATAACTTTTAGTACCATTATTATATTATTATATTATATGCAATAATTTGAGTAATCACAAGAGCAAGAAAATATCATCGAAATTTTGTTTTAGAGTATGGGAGACTTCTTATATATACTTATATATACTAAATTCGAATCGGATTGCAATAGTTTCCTAGCATATTATCTTTGGGAAATAAATAAATAAAAAATTTCTAATTACACATACGGAACCGTCTCAAAAACCTCTTTTACTTTTAAAATCAAATTTAATTTACAATTATATGATTTTCCTCTTCTTTCCCCGAGATATCGTTTTGTAGCAACACGAGAGACCATGAGGTATGCTACTATGTCGCCGTGTGTTGTTCAATCGAGGATTATTAACTTTCTATCCTATTTTCGTTCCGTATATTTCCGTGCATCGGACATGAATGGTACAAATGAAATAAAACGCGAAGGCGTCGTGCTATATTCGCGAGTGCAATTATTTGTAGGAAGATACAGAAAGGGTGGAACGTGTAAAAGACCATCATTACAATGGATAGTTGAATCACTGAGGCATGCAATCAATTCCGAGATCCCGAGGTAAGTGCAGAGCTGTTCTTTTGAATCCTTTTACCAGAAGGCACCTTTGTCTTCCTCATTCCTTGTCCAGATCCTCTGGGAATCGTGTTCCTATTTCTTAACGCAGTACAACCTTGCCTGTCATCTTCCAACTCTACCTCGTATTTTACAATAAGTCAGTTTCGTAACGTCTCACCGTGGAATAATTTGAATGTTTGAAACGTTCTGCAGAACGCTGTTGAATGTTTGCGCTTTCGGTGAATTATCTTCGCAAGTTCCGTCTTTTTCAACGGACAAATAAAATCAATCGTTTGTTTGACTCATATTTTGTACAGAAAATTTTATATTTATGGAATCCGCGTGTTCTTGTAGAACGAAATTAGACACTTTCTTTAACGATCAGATTAAAAATCCACGTAACAATGCACTTTTAACTTGTCATTAAACTAGATTATACGTATTTATATAAGAAAATCAGAATTTAAAAACAAAAAGAGGATTTAGTAAGCACATATTGTAGTTATTTCTTGAAACATGATACATCGTGATAGTAGTGGATAATATATTTATTTAAATATAATAAATATTTATTTTAACCTTAAAGCTGGATCGCGTAACAGTATAGTAGGAATGCATATAATTTAAAATAAGTTCGCATTAAATGAAAGTAATACCTTTTATTCCTTTTCCTTTTGCGTAATACATTTACATTTTCATTCAAAATTAAGTTCTTCATATGGAATTAAAAAATAAAACGTTTGATTTCATTAAGTTTTCGGAACATTAACGACCTTCCATTCCTGGCTCTGGGTCTCATATAATACGGTTCCGCACATATTTTCTATGAACCTGGCTATCGTATTACAAGCGGATTGCCTGTATGCCAGTATCCCTAATGAATTGAATATTGTTGCAATGTCGATGGAATTGGGAGTGAAAATTCTTACACGAGAGGACTGGTCGATGATATGGCGCGAATATTTAGATTACTCGCTTATTCGTCTCTGAATATCGTAATTTATGCAAATTAAAACTACAGAATAAAAATATTTAGTGTAATAAAGAAATTAGCATGTCGTGCATATAATAGGTAATTTTGAAAAGCAATGTATATCCTTACATTGTCAATTACGTTTGTAGTGGATGTGTTTTTTTCCTAGTTATTAAATAGAACCAGAGTCAAACTCACCATTTCGATCAAAAGTCCAATAACACGGCACGACAATGATGCACAATGAATTAACACGATGAACATTCTTGTTTTTAGTTCTTTTTGTATTAAGATTTTGTTAATGTATCGACGAGAGCATGGCAATTAACACTAGAAATACGATGAAGGTGAGAATCACTAGTTTAGCTGACTATATTTTCGCGATTGTAGAAAATATACAGCTGTTTTTGGTCAAATTTATGTCGATATTTTATTAAAATAGAGTCACTATTGCCCATGCTCTTTTATTATCGTTATATCGTATTAATTATTATCAATCGCATTTAGTGCATTTAAGTATACATTACAGACTAGTAGTCCCAGTGTTTAAAGTGCGACCAAACGTGGACATATTTTGTACTCACAGGAAACGTATCATGTAAATAATATCCATAACTAAACGTACTGCCAAATATATTGTGCTTTAATTTCAAGGTAGAAAATCTCAACGAAATGCTAAGAAAATGTTCGCAAGGGAAAAACTGTGCAATTTATAGGCTATGAAAGTTAATCTCATAAAAAGAACCATGTCGTGTCTCATATTACACCCTCTCTTCACTTCTACGTAGATATATAAATTTGTAAATAGGAAAATAGATATAAATAGGTACAAAAATATTAAATTGACAATCTCGAGGATCACTTAAAAAGTCGTCAATTACTCTGAAAACGCTTCGCTTCCCTCAGAGTATGCTTCCCATATAAGCATATTGTAGTTGCAAAAAAATTATATATATATATATCATATTTGTAAAAATATAAATTATAGATATAACGATGTACAATAAGAGATACGATCTCTACTCGCGATTTAATAGAATTCAAAAAATCGATATCAATTGAAATATTAAATTTTAAATAATGCAATCATTAGCGAAATATCGAAATAATGTAATTCTGCATGCACATTTTCAAGTGTAATTCCTTTACTTTGAAACTTTTTTCTACTTCTTATATAATTAACGTTAATTTTTATAATGTAATTTTTTAGTGTACAGACTGTTAAAGTTTTTAGAGCGATAACAATGCGCCAATCAGCAGCATCATGTCGTCATCTGGATTCCTCTCCATTCGATTCGTTTTGAATCTGGCGTTTTGTAAGCTTTCTTCCCACTTTTTGTACTTTTTCTTTACTTGCGAGTTCATTGTATATAATGTTATGGTCCTCAATTCTTTCCCATGTCTCATTGTATCAGTATTATTTATTTATTGTAATACGCAGTTATATAGGTTGTCTGAAAATTAATTTTTACAGCTCGATCTATATGTCCGCAACGAATTTTGTGTTCCATACAAAAATGGACGTTCGGAAACTCGAAAATTCATAATAATTTCATATTTCTAGGATGAATTTTGAAAAAACGAAGAAACAAGTTTTTTTTTTAACACTGCATTACAGGGAATAAAAAACAGAAAACCATAAATTTAACTTTTTCTCGATATTTTTGTGGTTTCGCAGATATTCGCGCTAGTACGAAAACTTATAATGTCTTTTATTTTCATGAAACTGTTTTATTACCGAGTTAAGAATATGTCGAAGAAACTATTATTAATAGACATTTTAACTAAATATATCTTTGGCATTTTCAAAATTTTCTAAAATTTCTCACGTAAGTTTCATTCGCTACATACGTGTAGTATGCTGTTGAACTCCGGAGAAATATTGACTGTGATATCACTCGATATATAGTTGTGGATCTATTCGCGACCTATAGTTTCTCTCGTACATTTCAGTTTTATGACGGATAAAATACGACACAATAAGGAACAAATTTATTAAGGATAATTTCCAGGTTACCTTTTCTGAGGAAAAGCACGTTCTAGTGACTGGACAATTAATTTTCATACAACCCACATATAATTTACAATCCTGGCAGTTTGGTTTGACTCGTGAACCATTTGGGAATATTACATACTCATCAACTCGTAAAGGTGCGCACATTATTCCTTGGTGTAAATGCTAAATTATATTGATTAAAAATTTCCGGTAATTTACCTTTTTTTTTATTTTTTTTTTTTTTTTTTGACGCAGGGGGAACCTTCCAAAGATGTCCCGGCCCCTTGAGGGGGAGGCCCACACCGGTGCCCCGTACAGGGTCATCGAGCGGATGACACCGGCGTAGAGTCAGCGCAGCCTATCGTCCGGCCCTCCAATGTTGGGCAGCAGACGACACAGCGCTACGTCCGTCCTCTGCAGGCGGGAGGCGAGCTCATCGAAATTATCCGCGAAGGTCCATCGGCCGTCCAGGACGAGGCCGAGGTACTTCATTTTACCTCCGATCTGGACGTCCTTTCCTCCCACGCAGATTATTCCTCTTGCGGGTGGTAATACCCGCTTCTTCCTCCCGGCGTGGAACCAGATGCCTGGGTCTTCTCCGGCGAGACGCGGTGTCCCAGGCGTTCTATGGTCCCAACTACTGCGCCGAGTAGTGCTGTCTCCTCGTAGTCCATCCCGCTCACCGCGACCAGGGTATCGTCCGCGTAACACGTGACGCTAACCGCGGCCGGAAGTGCGGCCTGTAGCACCTCGTTGAACGCTAAGTCCCACAGGATCGGACCCAGCACCGATCCCTGTGGGAACCCGCAGTACACCTCCCGGCTGACAGTGCCGTCCCTTCAAGGATATGCTAAATACCTGCCGGACAGGTAGTCACGAATCACCGCTGACAGGTAATCTGGCACTCGATGCCGAACCAGTGCAGACCTGACAGCGGTCCAGGGCAAGGCGTTGAATGCATTGGCGATGCCGAGTCCGACCGCAAGCATCACCCCACCCCGTCGAACGACCCGTTCGGGGAGGGTCTTGACGCGGAAGAGCGCTTCAATGGTCGATCAATCCTGCCTAAAACCGAACGGTCGATCGTCCAGATCTGGACCTCCCATTGAGAGGTGGGTAGTCAGTCTACGAGCCAACGCCCTCTCTAACAGTTTTCCGCCCTTATCCAGCAAGCAGTACGCCGACGGAGATTGCTGGGACTTGCCAGGCTTCGACAGCAATATCACTTTGGCCCTCTTCCACCTTCTTCGGGAATCTTCTACTCTTCAGGCACTCGTTGAAGAGGGCCTTGATGCGACCTCTGAGGACATTCGCCGCGAGTACCCAGACGCGTCCAGGGACACCGTGGTGTCCCGGCGCCTTGGATTTCTCGCCCATTATTCCAATCACCCAGCCCAATTCCTCGGTTGTTACCCCGAGATCGTCGTTCCATCCGACTTCGCACCGCGTCGCCCGGGATACACGGGGAGAGGGCGTCGAAGACCCTTTCGGCGAAGACGGGCTCCATGCTATCGGTGAGCGGCGGAGCCCATCCCCTCATCCTACCTAGCACGACGCGGTACGGACAACCCCAAGGGTCCCGATCCAGCGTCTGCTGGAGCTCCGGTAATTTACCTGGTTTTGTACCATCGTACCAAATGAAAAACTTTCTTATGCGAAATTTAAAATTTTTAATACTATAACTAAGGCAATAGAATATAATAATTTGTACGTAATATTTTACATGGGGTACAATACTATTTTACTGCCTTAATTGTATTAAAATTTCAAATTTCGTATAAGAATACATTTTTATTTATTATAATACATATTTGGTAAAATAAAGGAAACTTTTAATCAACTTAATTTTGAAAAAAGATTATCGTGTGTATTGTAATATTTTATGCAGGTGCAATATTTTAATAATCAAAAATAGCATAAACGTGAAAGTAATATACAAGTATTCTTAAAATGCTTAATTTTAATTAAGAAGAAATATCTGTATAGAGTAGTACATGCACAAAATTTGTCTTTCGTTATTTATTACATGTTTTTGAATATTTTCGTCGCTTTTGCAACTTTTCATAGTCATATTAATTATTATTATTTTCGTTCTTCTTGATATTTTTCTTAACTACATTTTCCAACATATTCGTTTACTGCTCCTTTTTATGTCACGAATATTCAAATACTTTCTTTTTTATACAGCTCGCGAATAATGGATTTAATTTCTCACAACTCTCGCGTCGATATTTGTTGGCGCGGGTCCGTATCAGCTCCATCGACATGAGGATGACTTGTCAACACATGTGCCGTCTAATTGGATTCCAAAGATCGAGGTTATTCGATATATCAAATTATAAATTACTCAACGACGCGTTTAAAATGAAGAGGTAAAATAATTCCGTGTCTTAATTTCTATACTATTTCTTACTTTCCATTTTAAAAATATATTCGACATTATGGCAGAAAGTTTTCTAATTATCCGAATTGACCGAGTGAAAAGGATTACCCAAGGGATTAAATAGGAATTACTCCAAGTTGTCGGGTGATACAGCAAGTGTCTGCTTGTCATGGGACGCTGTTAGTAAGGAAATGAACCAGAGGTTCCCCACTTGACATGAAACATTTCTACCCTAGGGACCTCTAGTATGTAGACAAATCGATCATAATGCGATGCAAAATTATATTAACAAATTGTTCGTCTGATTAGATTTTCTAAAATATAAAATGCTATCAGACGTGAATATCCGAGAGGAAATATATATCATTTGTTTTACATTTCCGCAGCCATGAATATAACGCGTAACAAGGTGTACTCTGCTTTTGTCGAATGTCGAAATTGCTGCTAATCAAGAATGAACGGATTGAAATAGTTGGTAAATATACATATCGACGTTGGTATAGTTATAACCGAATTAATCACAGGTGAAATAATATATTCTTAATATTATTTTAATATAAATAGTATATTCGATATGATGCCGTCGTTTGATGTGCAGTTATCGACAAAAGAAATAATAGTTCGTTAAAATTCAATCAGATCAAAGACAGGATAATTTTATTACAAAAAGAGGGGGAGAAACGACGAGAGGGGGCAAGATAGATTTTTGTAGAAACGGTATCAATGCATTATTTGGAATCTTCCGGTTACAATTAATTCAAGAACCATATGAGTTGAAGTAATTTTATTGAGAGTAATGGCACGTAATATGGTAAATGTAGGAGGAAATAAAAGTAACTTTCAATACACCAGGAAAGTGAGGACGCTCTAATCCCTCGCAATGGTTACACCAGCTCTACTGTCTACGTTGACAAAGAGGTGAACATTTTCACTGTTATCTCCCATAGCGTGCTCCACCAAATGACACCTCACTCGTTCGAATCGTCAAATATAAACGTAAATTGACGAACTAGTCCGATGTACGTGACCTTTGGAATCGTTTTAATCAAAAGCAACACGTTAAGGCATAATATGAGAATTGCGGAACGTTAAATTTGTCTACCTAATACTATATAACAAGTTTTGTTAAGCTCTAAAAAACGCTGAGCGCTTAGATTAATCGACTTAAATTTAACTGATTTTGACTGAGTTAAACTATATTAGCTGTACTCGCGAATTTTGGTATATTTTTCCTTTCGAAGTGTTCAATATGAAAATTGAATACATGGTCAAATGATAACATCTCATGCATCAATATAATATTTCTGTGAAACTACGCGTATATGTAAGTGCATTGGTGTAATCATTAATTTACTGAGTAATCTCTGCCAGTATCTTCTCAAAAAGCGATACAGGTGGGCTGTCATAGAAGGGATTCTGCAAAATGTTTTGATCGCTATAGCTTTCTATAGGAAAAATATATCGAAGTGTGTCTTGCAGCATAAGTTGCAAAATAGAAGGAAAAGGGTAAACAAAAAATAAAGAAAGAAAAATAAATCGAGATTCTACACGATATACGATTTTCAAATATGACGTTCATAGTATTTTGTTCTCTTTATAGTATTTTGCATCCCTATATTTTTGGGAAGTTCGTTAAATATTTATGTATCTATTCAAAGGAGTACAAACGGTTTATTGGGCGAAATTATTTTATTAAATTCTAGTCGGTGGAATTGTTAATGATTTTTTCTAGTAACCATGGGAACATTTCAAACTTTCAAATAATGATACATATTTAATGATTCATATTTCATATTGAATTCTCGATTCGGTCCGAAAACTGAAAATGCCAACTTACTGCCGTTTTGGATAATATTCGTAAATTTAAAAATCCATTATGTATGGACGGAACATAAACGAGAGGATATGTGATACAGTAGATGTTCCGTTGCGGAATAAAATCTTCCAGCAGTCGGATCCATGTCGTCGCATAACAAAATTTCCGATTGTTCTAACGTGCCGTGTCTTCTGACTTTCGTTATTAAA
This sequence comes from Euglossa dilemma, assembly GCA_002201625.1. Lineage (NCBI taxonomy): Eukaryota > Metazoa > Arthropoda > Insecta > Hymenoptera > Apidae > Euglossa > Euglossa dilemma. The sequence goes on from NIJG01000172.1 coordinate 124,644, forward strand.
CATTCGATTTATTGTTTCCACAGAACCCATAAATAAGGGGTCATAAATAGATATTTACGAGATTGGGACACGTACGTGAAAATTAGGGATGTCTACGCGTACATAATCCTAAGGGAAGGGGCTCCTCCACCATCAGTTTTAGGTCAAGGAACTTTCCGTCCTTTCCGGGCCACCCATTTGCGAACCAAGAAAACACCCTCGGTCCCATTTAACCAATCAGGGAACCGTTCAGCAAATTCTCCATTTCCTCAGATAGAAAACTAGGGAAGTCGTGTCAATCGCTTTCTGATATTTCAACTTCCAACAGGCAACACACTAAATATCATCTGTCTAGATTTTGCAGAAGTCTAACGATAAATTATCAGCAGCACCGCTTTTTGCTCGTACTCTGGAAACGATAGCGCAATATTAATTTGGCGTCGAAATTCGCAAGTCATTCCAAAGCGCTACGCGATAGTAGAGCATTACAAAATGTTGTATGACCCGTATTGGACCTGAAACAGATTAAATCACAATTTCTGTGAGAACACGATTAACGTGAGCTTAATCGTCCATATTGATAAAACTTTGCACAGCTGTAGAATAGCCAAGAATATTTTGTCCACTTTTTTCTTCTCTATATCTATTATTTTTTCAGAGAATAAGAATCGATTTCAAAGTAACGGTAGTAATATTCTTTCGATCGAATATTTAGAAAATCTTCGGAGATAGGAAAGTGACGTGAATATACGATTTTTATATTTTAACTTCGAATCTGATTATCTAAACTAACTTATAAAGTATCTGGTCGTTTTACACTAGAGTTTAACATTAATCGTAACCGTAATTTAATAAAATATGAATATAAGTTTTATCAAAGACAGCTGCATATTGTCAACAATCGCGACAAAAAATCAGCCCGGAACAAGTCATTTTCACTGTCATCGTAGTTCTAGTGTTAAATAATGAATTGTACGATTCATTTCTCTAGTTTATTTCATCGGTCAAACGTTTTACGTATTTATTATATATTCGTCGAATATTTTTTACTAATCTACAGAATGCAAAGTTGCGTCAAAATCAGTGATTACTACTACCCCTATCAAAATATTTTTGACCCAACGTCTTTTCATCTCAATAATATACTAGGGATTAAATTATTTTATCGAGTATCGATTTGACAACCCGTTTCATGTTTATACTACATCATACTACAAGTAAAAAGTTAATTTTAGATAAGTATGTATCATCGTGTTTTGCTAACAAATTTTTGTCAAGAGAAAAGTACTCCCTGCAGCTACAACTTTTCTGGAGTTGTTTGTGATTCAAGTGCAAAATCAGTCTGAGAACCGTTACTAATTTCATGTTACTTAAGTAATACTTGCTGTATTTAACGTTTTAAATAGATATCGTGCAAAAGATTTACATTACATTGTTATTACACAGTTATAATTACAAAGTCACGATTTTAATATAATCATCAACTCTCTATCTGATGATATCTATAAAAGTAATTACACGTCAAATATTATTTTTCCGAGTCAAAATTTTATGCGTATAAATTCATCGAGCCAGATGTAAACACCTATAGAAATTGTATACATTCATCACATTTGTTGGAAAGGATCTAAATTTAATTTCATCTCGTCAGTGGTGGTCATAATTTTTTACATTTTTCTCTAGCGAATATATTTATAACAAAATTGAAACACGAAAAATTTAACNGTTTGTAATATTAGTTATTCATCTTAAAAATATTAGAGCTTGGATTTGTTCTACGTTGCGACACATTATTCGTTCCATTTGTCTCGTAGAAGCTGGAACATTTCAATTTGCGAGCAATTATCGAAGATCGGAATAGATTTCAATAGGTAATAATGATCGCTATGATTGAAGATTTATATAAGATAAAGATTTCAAATGCTTCCGCTGTAGTTCACTTGCGTTATTATAATTAATGGTACAAAATGATTCTATAATATTTCTGAATATGCGGTAATAAATAATTAAATAACTTTAAATATATAGATCGTCATTAACCAATTAAATATTTCTATTTATAAATTTTTTTGGACATCGATAATTTTATTGATAAGTATTAGTCCGTGTGATAATTCAATTTTATCGATTTCAAATTTAAAAGTACGAATGCTATTAAATAATTGGAACGATTACCGCTTGTGAATGGATTAAATAGTCATAATCGTTCATCTTTTAATCTACCGTGGGGAATTTGTATTTCTTGCAGTTAGATGCAAAACGGGCTATTTTTCGCGAGGGACTACCGAAACGTGATAGTTTTCTAGAAAAAGGGCATAATATTTTGTACTTAAATCAATAGTTTGTTGTCAAAAATATATAACAGTTTTCGAGATAGAAATCGAAACGCGTTGTCTTCGTTGGACATAAGTTCATACATTTCATAAAGTTTTCTCTCTATTTTTAAAAATGTTGATTCGTCGTTTTCAAATTTTCTAGATTGTAGATGTAAACCCTAGTTGCTTTCAGTTCCCTCTCGTAGTGGAACGATCACTTGACCGTTCAGAAACTTCCGTTTACCAGTGAACACGTCTTAATTAAAAATAAATTATTTAAAAAGGGTTTTGAAACCATTAATAAGTATCATAGAAGTTCATATATATACTTGATATTTCGTTAGAAAATATATTTTGTCAGCAGACCATTTAATATCTCATTAGTAATAATAAGAAATAAGTTCCATGTAAAATTAATAATATATGCCTGTATAAAAGAGAGGCGTGATTGATAATTGTTTTATAACACTACTTGTAAGTAATAAGTACCTACTAATGTATAATATATGGTATATAAGTATATTGTAGGTGATGCATATCATAATTATTTCGTGTATTACAGAATTATAGGATATACATTATAAAATAATTACTTCAGTACTTCAATACGGGTGATCTAACATCAGTGGCATCAAACAGTATAATCACTGTCCTATCCCGCCACTTTCTCAGCAATTTTGGCAAAGATATGCACAGGTAATGAAACTGTCTATCTTACTGCTGTATGTTGTTGTACCTGTATTGCAGTATTTTATATTGATGTAGCTGTCAGAATACACAACATTTTCTTTTTCTCTTTTTGTTCGCATTAAGAAATACTGATATCGCCGAAAATATGATAATTCTGTGGGCAGAATGGGACAAAAATTATTTATATTCTCTATTTTAACGAATAACACAAAGTATATTTATAGAAAAAAGTATATTATTAGAGTAATGTATGAATTCTCTCTTTCTCCCTCTCTCTATCACGCTATCACTGCGGTATTCGCTCTTCGAGTCTTCTATCTTGGGACATTCATAGAAATATCACTATCTCGTATATTATATTCACATCACAGGTTTCACAATTATAGACAACGGATTCTCACTCCTTCAAAGATACTCACACTTACATCCATAAAATCAAAGCTCACAAATTTAATATTTTTATATATTTGTTATTAATATTAATAAAGTTTCCATCACTTTGCCTACCATAAAGTGTTTAGAAAAGATGGAAAGAAAGGAAGAGAACGGAAATATTAATAATAGCGATTTAAAAGTTCCAAGTTAGACGGTATAAATAAATTAACGGTATATCCAATTTGCGAAACAACTGGATGAATCACTTTGTGTAAAGGAAGGCTCAGTTGCACTTAGCGAATGCACCTGTGGACTTTGGAACAGAATCGTGTTGTGGGATATGATACCTTATTAAGCTTATTAAGCAGCGCGGATTTTTCCTCTACTTTGATCGGCTTTGCTTGCATCAGAGACAGCCCGGTTCTATTGCTACAGTCGCCATACACATTCTATATTTTAATTAAAACTATAAATTTGGAAAAAAAAAGTAATGGCTTCGATAGAGGTATCTACTTAACTGATTATATTTAACATCCTCACGGTGAAATATCGATACGTGTGTATCTTTAAATATCAAAAGTTCCTGAGATAGAGAATTTTGGTCTTGGAATAGTATAACCAGGATAATTATTATGAAGATTTTTGGGACTTTAGCCGATATTCTGATTATTATACGATTAAATATCATATTGTCGGTGTATTATAAAATGAAAAAATTTTCAATTTCTAAATAATCCCTGTTCACAAATTTCCGACAGAAATAGAATATAATTTTTGAAAAGAAATATTGATGAGTGGGATCATGCGAAAAAGGGATTATGTTGGAGTGTCAAGGAAACATTTTTATGTAAAGTCATTACCTTCGACGATTCAAAATTTTGATACTATCGGATTGGACGAACACAATTTTGTATGAAGAATAGCAAATGTGCTATTTCTGATATGAGCGTTATTGTTTATCTAAGTTTTATTATTTCGAGATAAATACAAGTATTTAATCATAAATAATCATTTACATGTATGAAAATCGAACACGAGTATACTTGTGGCTGCCAGTGAATGAGTTAAATTAAATTTTTTAGTCGGGTTTGAAAGAAAATGCTAATTGGCCAGAATTTTTTATAGATATCTATCTTCGATGGTATGATCATTCAAGTATATATGATCTATAGCCTATATAAAACGAAAATTATCTCTCGGCTCACTCGCGTATTAAGTAGCACTTTGTGCACGACTCGAAAATTATTACAATTTTTCAATGACCGTGGTTCTCCAAATTCGTGGATGAAAAGTGGTGCATACTTTGTATTTGCACATAATCCAATCGAAATATGATCTTTCTCGATTCTGCCACAACCTACAAGGGAAATTACACAGTTCAAAAATTCAGAAAATTTCTTAAATTGGCATATGCATGAATTTAACGTATACTTATGGATGAAAGTAATAAAACGTGTTATATGATGCACAGCCTTGGTTCAGATACAACATATGGTGTCGTAAGTTGGTCTTTCTAACATATGATAAATATTTATATCGTATCAGTTAAAATACTCGCAATTCTCGCTTTATCGGAAAGACCGTTTTAAATATAATAATTCAAACGCACAGTTAATATTTTTAGAAGGACAGAAATTAAGAAAGAGATTAATATATTTTTTGTATAAATTAGAGTACTTTATGAAATGATAGTCCTAACCCATTATGTTATCGTAAATTATATTATAGAGGATATTAGAAACAATTGAATTCCTATTATAATAGAAGTTTTATGTTTGTATATCATTCAGATACTATTTATATCGAAACTTTTATGTTCGAAAGGTTCTTCTTTGCATGCGTATTCAAATCGAAGGATAAATGTAAATACTTTTTTGAAAATGTTCCACTACTATTGTTTCAAACGGAACTAATTAAAAAGCTCTAGAATTTTTTCAACCCGATGTTTAAATGTAAAAACTTTTTTGAAAATGTTCCACTACTATTGTTTCAAACGGAACTAATTAAAAAGCTCTAGAATTTTTTCAACCCGATGTTTAAAAGTATATCCTACATACACGGATTTGAATGTTTCAACGCATCAACGTCTTTAATAAGTTAATTTTTTTGTCTTCGGTAATATAGTTAACTAAAAGAGGCGCAAGGACAGTTTAATGACGAGCTTAGAAATGAGTGATTCTTTAAACAAATTCCGGGAAAAAAATCGCTTGTTTAACACATTGTGTATAGGTGACGAGATATTTCGTATTCGGGTTTTTTCGTCTCAATGGATGATTTAATGAATTTTCCCTTAAGGGACGAATGTCATAACATACGTAGGAATTTTATGATTTTTAAGAATATGAACTACTTAGGAAAAAGCAAGAATTAATTTTAGTACTGTCATCGGTGTCGTACAGATCTTTCAAGTGCGTGTAGTCAGTTGTTAAATAAAAGAACGGGTTATTACATTGATTCGATTTTCAAGCATTTACGGAAACGGAAGCATATGATTTTAATACGAAATAAAACAAATTAATAGTAAAAATAAAGAACGGGTATAAGACCATCATAAGTAATTTCATTTAACATGTTTTAAAGGATGATATCAGAAATCCTTATGTTATTATGTAGACTATCAAAGTTAGACCGTTTTATAAACGGGAGTAAACTGTTTAATTGACGCTCTTGCATGTTTTTATTGTGCTTTTTAATATTATGTTTACGTTTTTCAAATATTGTAAATTTTTTCATGTCTGTTAAAGCTAGAGGTTAAAAAAAACAAAGAAGCTCCGAAAATAAAGAAAATTAACAAAAAAAAGTTGCATGTATTCCCAATCGTAAATGCTCTCTATGACTTTATGGTACATTAATGAATCGACTGCAATGAAGCAGCTACGATGATAGTATTTTTAAAAGATTTTATTACTGTTTTCGGAGCTCATTGATTTAAAATGAAGTACAAAAAGGGAAAAATTAAAGATCGGCTAAAAATTTGCCTTTTATATATAGTGAAGAAATACTATCCCGTTTTAAAAACGGGAATAAAGAAATAATTGTATCATTTTTAAATGTTTCTATTGTTCACATCTTTAACATGATTACTATTTTAAGATACTGTGAATATTCTCGTATCTTTCAAAAGTGGGGGTTAAAAAAGCAGCAAAAATAGAAGAAATAGCAATCAAGAAAAATAGAAAATGTGTTGTATGGAACATTGTGTTAATAAAATGAAACAATTACTATTATGGTGGCACTAAAACGCTTTAGTTACGTTCTCCGTACTTTTTTATATAAAATTCCGTGACAAACAAAGGGTAAAAAATAAAAGAACGAGCAAATTTTAGCTTTCTATATATAAGGTAGATGATCCTTAATGATTATAATTACAAGGTATAATAGACAAATATACTTTTGAAAAACAATGAATAGATATCAGAAGTGGTAATATATACACTTATCATAATAGTTCGTTTGTATATGATAGGACGAAAAGACACGAATAATAATTGAAACCTATAAAGCCAATACCATCAGGCAGTAAAAACAAATACTCTGTTTACTCTATATAGCAGAAGTATCATGTTTAACTATGTACTTTAACAGATATTTAAATATTTATATTATAACCTACCTTGCAAAACGCAAGTCAGCCCAACAATGGCAGCCAATCCATCAATATCAAAGCTTAGCCTAAGGATTTCTTAACTTTTTATCTGTTGAAATTAACATAAGTACCATTCTTATTAATATAGATTGTTTACCCATGAAGACGCGTACCTTTTGTTTGTTTTTAATGTCTCCTTTCTCATTTTTTAAAAATAAAAAAGCCGTCAACAGCAAGGTCTTCCTAATCATTTTATCAGTGTGTCAAAAATTTAAAACGTTATTAAAATTAAACCAAATAGTTAAAATTTTATTTGAATCACAATAAAAAAGACATTGTTAAAAACACCCTCTATTTCCTCCCATTATTATGTAAGGAATTAAATGTCATTTAGTACTTAATTCAAATAAACTGTAGAATGAGAAGTAATATGTAGTATATAAAGACCCAATCAATATTGCAGAACGATATTTAATAATTCTAAAATTAACGTCAACAGAAAAAAAACATAATTTTTACCGTATGGTCTAAATTAAACCGACCAAATAAACTTCTCTATTGGTGTTTGAGACGCTAAAGGTAAAAAGTTTTTTACAATTAGCAATTTCAATTAGCCGTGACCCACCGATGGATCACTTTACAGTCAATGTTTAATTCCATCATTTTTTCAAAGTAGCTATGCAATAAAAAAAATTAAAATTTTCACCTTTTTAATCATCTCCCTTTTTAAATGTATGTACCTAATTTTATAGAAATTTGTATATAAAATTCGCAACAAGCAACCTATCAAATTATTTGAAATAGTGTAATTATTTCCAATTAAACAACAAAAAACTTAGGATATTATTTTACGCTATGGTAACAACCCTAGAAACAAAACTTCAAGAATTGATAAAAATTTCCAAAATAACATAGGATCGTACACACATGACATGTAGAACAACCAGATGGAGCAAAAAATATTGGTTTAAGTATGTAACTGTAGATGTAATTGGTCGAGGATCATTCGGTATAGTAGTACAAAATAATGTAGGAATAGTTGAGTGGATGACGGAGGAAAGAGAGATTTTAAAATAATAATCCGATCTATTCAATCGCGTACAACTGACTATGGCTGTTAGACCTATCTTAGAACTATCCTAGAAGTAACTGGCCTTCGTCCGTGCATTCCGATATAAACTTCTCATTCTGTCCTCTTTCGTACACTGGCATTCCGCCTCATTCGCACGTTTCCCATGCATGCTGGCCCTTAGGCGAGACAGGTACTACAGAAACTCAGGATGCATCCCTAAACTCTCACGCGTTTCATGCATTCGTCTCTTTTAGGATCTACCTACATTCTGGACCATATTCAATCCACTCCCGCAATATAGTATTAATAAACCTGGACAAAATGTTAAGTTAATCAGTTCCTGTTATATTCTTGACTGGTTGATTTATTTCTTGCTAGATAATTAATAGTATGAAATTAATTTCTTGTACCATTATAAGTTTTTTTTTTTGCGTAGAGGATTAGATTCACAAACATAGCAAATGAATTATTGAGAAAGTGGGTGCAAGAATTTTGGAAAAAATAATATATAGTGTTTTAAATTAGACAATATAGATACAATCTTTGTACTGAAATAATC
>NIJG01000172.1:157027-168410 GCA_002201625.1 Euglossa dilemma
CCATTATTAAATATTTTTTTTTTTGTAATGATAAATAATTAAAAAACGCCAATATATCCAGAATATCAATAAAATACTCTTATAGCGATACAGGGTATATATCAGGGGTGGGCAACTTTCTTAAACTGAAGGGCCGAATTTCATACATCACATTACGGCCAACACATATTACCCTTTTTCACTCGAGAGGTGACTCTTAGTCACCATTCAATTTTGCAACATGCACTTAATTTTCTCATAACTACCAGATAAATATTATTTTCGATTATACAAAGCTGTATTGGTTTGCTATACGTACTTTTAATCCAAAAAATACAGTTTTGTATTATTAAACTTATTAACTTAATAAATTATAAAACGCTCATGAGGATATGTTTGGAATTTATTCTTAAAACTATTACATTGTTATACGTACTTTTAATCCAAAAAATTCAGTCTTGTATTATTAAACTTATTAATTTAATAAATTGTAAAACGCTCATGANAATATTTTTAAAGAATTATAAACTTCACAAGAAACAATTTGCAAGTAGATGTATAACTGATATAATTATAAAATAACATATTTGTACACAAAATCGACCTTCCTGCTTCCGACCGTCCACAGCATGTTACGTAAAACAAGGCGCATAATGGAAAAACCTTTCGAGTTCAAAGGGTTAAGAAGATTGACAAATAATTGATACAATGTAAAAAATAATTTTTTGTCAAGCAATATAGTTTATTCGTCACTTGTTATTTTTAGCAATCCAATTGTAATTGTTCAAATAAAGTAATTACAAAATTTGTAATGCACTCTAATAAATTTTCTAGTGTGAAACTAAATTTTCCAATCTATGTTTCCTATTGGGAAAGCTAATTTGCTAACCCCTTGATATAAAGTAAACATTCTTTGAAAATTTTTGTTTGAAAATGATGTACAATGTATAGTATTTTTATGTGCAAAAATACACATAACTTTACTCGAGTTTTTTTATGATGAAAAGCGCCTTTAAAGTATTTTGCAGTTTATTAAAATTACTCTCTATTTTTTTTATTTCATCTTTCGTTTGTTCCGATGAAAATATATTATATGTACAGAAATGGTTTTCTGAAAAATGTTTTCCAAATTAACACGTTAAGCTGGCGCTGGTAATTGCACCTTTTTTTTATAGGAGGTTATCATATTCAGACTCTCAAGGCTGTCATTCTAAAACATTGATTCTTTATTCTAACATGTTCATGCTGCCCCATGGGAGAATCAAGTGTGAGCTTCCGATGGTATGGGGCACCGTGAATGTTTTAGTATAAGTTGATACTTAGTGCTAGTATTATTTGAAATTTGAAAATGTGTATCGGGCCAGATTGAAAATCATCGCGGACCATCGATCTGCCACTTATGATATAAATTGTAATAAATTATAATCAGATTTTACATATAACAAACATACTAAAGCATCTTTTTGACATAAAACTTTTTTCACGGCTTTATTTATGCCATGATGACTATGAAATATTTTCCTCCTGTAATTATATAAAATCCAGTTTAGTAAGTAATCTTATGGTAAAACATTTTATAATCTTTACTCAAACAATACCTAGTCCTGTAAATATCCACCCAGCTTCGAATATTGTTATAAATTGCTAATTTTTAACACAATTTGCAATCACATTCGATTCATTCAATTTAGCATGACACCTTTATTAGAAAAATAACATTTATAAATTTGTTAACATAAAATTGTTCATTAAAATCAACAAAATATTATGAAATACACACTTCTTATCTATTTAATTGAGTATGTCAATACTAGAAACATAAATATATTTCAAAATAAATCTTTATAGTTATTTTTACAAATAAGATAGCAAGGCTATTCTAATGTAAGAAGAGTCAACATAGTTTATATTTTTACAACCAAATAGAAAATATTTCCATATTACATGTCGAAATCTATCCCAGTTTTTTTATCATAAAAAAAACTACATAAAACATATTATAGAATAAACGTAAATTGAGAAACCAATCATTTATTTCTCAACATTAAATTTTGTCCTCATACGAAGATTCTTGCTCCTACATCTCTTATTTCCTCGTATTTTCTTGTTATTTTTGTTATTTGCCAACATCATTTTCATCTATACTAATGATGCATAAACAGCATCGTACAAGTTATCATCCTGTATTGATTTTAGCATACGTTCATTGTGCACTACGCGGAAGATGCCTCAAATCGTCGCATCGACGATAGAAAGTCGCTGTCCTATCATTTATTTTTATTTAAATATAGATAGGGATAATACCAAACCTTTTATTTTGAAATGACTAGCTGTTAGGTTTAGTTTTGGAATGGAAAAGTTGTGTCCTCAGATCTAACCCAAAACTGGCACATTATAATAATATTATTTGACATTGGAGCATCATAAAGCACCCAATATCTCTTTATATCGAAGAAAAAATCTATTAACTACGAAATAATAAAATTGGAATTGAAAATTATTTAAGTAAATTGATTTTCTCCATAACGTAAAATGTAGTTTTATTAGTATTACATTGCATAATTGTACAGTAAGCCATCGTGTAACGAAGTACAAACATCTATACTGGGTGGTAAGAATAGCTAATTCTTTTCAGCAAAATTTGTATTTTTTTAGCTCATTTATTTTAGACTTCCATAATTACTGAATTTTATTCCAATCTCTTATAACATTGTACAAATTTATCGTGCTACAGGAAAGTTTAACGTAGTACGATTTCAAATAGTTCAGGATTTAATATTTTAAAATATTATATTCATACCTTAAATATTAGAAAATAAGATTATAGTTGCCTGGAAATTCTTGTATAAAATGCATTTATCCTTACATATTAGCACTTCTCATATTTAAAACTGTATAGATTTATAAATAAATCATAAAAATTATTTCTTCCATAAATTTTTAAAATGTTTAAATAAAGTATTTGATAGCCTGTAATATAACGCTTTTAATGATAATTTCTGTAAATTATTTGTAGAAATATGGTAAAATTATATATCATTCATATCTTAAACAAGCTTTTACTTAAAATTCCCAAACAAATCTTTTATTTAAACCAGTATTGCATGTCAATAAAAAGTTACAAATCATATATCCTTACAATACCTGTAAATTTTATTAAACAAGTTTTTTTTTATCGCTAAAACTTTTTCTTTCCATTGTCCTCATATAATGTACAAGTAAGCCTTGTGAGAACTTATTTCAATACTATAAATCTTAATCGATAGCGTTTTAAATGTAACTAGTCTATAAAAATTAAAAAGTAATTTATATCTTTCATTTTTCTTAATATTTTCATGTAATTTACCCATAAACCCTGCTTTTCTACAAATCTTCATGTAATTTTTTTTCAAGCATTTTATCTCGCCCCCTGCCCCCTCCCTAAATATCGTAAAGAAAATAAAAATATCTTACCCCCATGTCAACAAAAATCAATTGTGAGATATCAGATCATACCAAAGCAGTCATTTCACAATTAGACAATGCTAAAGCCAGTTCTAAAAATACACATGGAGCTGCTAGTGCTACCCATGCGAGTACACGTGCCAATGCTATTCAGTAACTCAATAAAGATTTTAGGAAAAAAAGAATGTATCCTACGCGTAGATTTGGTAGTGGATGTGGCGACACTCAAGTTCGTAAATTTGGTGTTAGTAAGGAAAGATGACTACAAAGATTTCTCCCACTTTATGGGAGATTCTTGAGAATATCAGTGAGCAAGCTAAGGGACGTAATATTGATTTTGACGAGCTTGTCCTTGGTCATGTTCAGGTTAGCAGAACATCTAAGGTTTCCGGTAGTATATTTCGGAGTTCATGCTTGCATAAACGCCTTTAACCAATCACCTTGTCATATTCAAATTGCTGTTTTTTTTAAGGACGGTGTTATTGATAAGAGCATTAATGTTGTGGCACAAGAAAATTAATAAAGAATTTATTTATGATTCGGAAGATTATTTTCTTATTATTCCAATTGGGTATTTTTCTGTTGTAAATATATTTATTATATATATCCTTATATTTTTATTTCTTCATCAATAATATCCCGACAATCATATGATATTTTTTTTGTAACGACAAAAACCACATATTATTTTGTCTCATAATGTTAAGTGCTCATCTTGTTTTAGGAATGTATCTAATCAAAAGCAATTTAACGTCTTTCAATAGCATTTCTTTAACTACAAATGTTTGTAGTGAAAATTAAATTGAGATATCGGTGACAATGGAAAAAAAAGTGAGACGTGTTAGAGTGTTGCTGTTTAAGATTCTTATGTCATTGTAAAACTGTAATTATTAATTGAGTTCAGTTTTACAATTTCGAATTCGTTAAATTTTGTAATGCTATTGGTCATATTGTAATGATTAATATAATACTTCTGTATAGATATCTAATAAGAGTTACACACATCTGTTGAATATTTTATAATTATCACGTTTATGTAAGCTCTGATTTATTTCATTCACATTGTAAACGACTTTCGTGTTTAAACGCCATACATTACTATTTAGCACGGTAATGAAGGCAGAAGAGAGATTCGAATATTGGTAATCGAAGTAAATATGCTAAATAAGCCTTATTAATTTTCAATATAATAGAAAAAAAATAGTTAACATAAAGCAAGGCGTCTCGAACATCTTTGAGACAAAACGCTTTGGAAGTCTAAAAATTTGTGCGGAACACTAATATACGTTGATTCAAACTTTAAATACTCTTTATTACGAAACCCAACTAATTTTCCAGATTGTTATGGGATACTGTTTATGGCCTAGAGGGACACCAATTTTATGGTGAATATAATTTGGGAAACATTGATTTAAAGAGAACAAAAGATATGGCTGTGTAAGGTCGATCCGTTTAATTGCTTAGAATATTGACGTGCCTAAAGACAAAGGTTAAAATAATCAGAAATGTATTTAATGTAGTGTTGTGGTGGCATTAATATGCGCGTGCGTGTTATCAATTTCAAAGTTTGTTTGTTTCTTCACGTAAATATAAAAGGCTTTTCTACTTTTCTAAGTAATATAATGAAATAACTTCCTGACAGGTAGGTAGGCACAAATTGATCATGAACTGAAAATATTGTTTAACAAATTTTTTTGTATTATTGAATACAATAAACCTTCATCTAATGGTATGAAATGGATCTGTTCAAAATTTGTAACGCAGCTCTTCTGATGTAAAACTAGTTCTTATAAAAATTGGTATACATCCAACACTTTTTTCCGAATTAAAGTATAAAGAAAAAAAGATAGAAAAACCTTCGTTTATTCAGTATTATTTACAAGACTCTCAACACATAAATATGATATGCATTTATAATAAATTATTTTAATATCATTCATGACAATAGTAATATCAAAATAAAACTCAGGTCTGTGATCTCCATACATGTAGAAATAATTTTCTCTGGAAATTTCCTAAAATTTAGGCTTAATCATCCCATTGTCTCTGAATATGTTATAAATCAATCTTTCGTTATTTCTACAACTGAGTATTCTAAATATTTTTTGACATTATTATTATTTGTTGACATAATCGTATACATAAATGAGAGTGCATCATATTGTTCTTCAGAAAGATTTTCAAAATTAAACAATGCCTTATTCTGATACAAATCAGGTTCATTACCAAAACTGGTAGGGCTTTTCTGATAAGAATGTTCGCATAAAGTTAATTCTTTAGTATTTGCTACTACACTTTTAATATTTATTTTCCAAAACGTTTTTACCTTTATCGCAGGTTAAAATAAAATCAACATCAATTAATTGTTTAACAATCAATTCTGGTTTACTTCCATTTATGAGATTTGTAAGCCTCTCAATATCTTCAAACAATTTAGAAATTATTCTTCTTAATTTACTACTCATAAGATACTGTTTATTAAAAAATGTAACTCCTCTTTTACCTCATCAGCGCAGTTTACTTGAATAAAAAAAACATTGAAATTATAGGCTCTTCATAGTGAAAAAGCATATCAGCATCATCAATCACTTTATATACTTTTGTGATTTCAGTCTCTTTGATTTTTTATACAAAGTAATTTTATTGTAAAACATCCTAGAAATGAAAATTATAATAGTGTCTTATTTCTTATATAGATTAAAATAAATATCATTTGATAGCATGATGTTTTTAGTAGACATTCTTTTCACTTCTTTACCATAACTAAGTTTCTAAATACTTACATCACAATTCTTAAAAAGTAATAGAGATAAATTACTTTCACAATTGAGATCATCAATATTATCACTACTATTAAATACCTTGTTTATATCATTGCCGTTATTATTTATCATCCGCTTCTTACGACCTCCGGGAAAACAAAGGCAAATAAGAATAAAAATTTTCATACAATTGTTATTCTTATAATTTAAATATCTTTTTTAAATTATAAATTTTGCTTGCTAAATAGAAATAGCTAATTATATAATATGTTCAGAAACAAATAAACTTAAATTTATACAAATTTTTTAAAGAAGGCTAATTATGTTCTGAATAAATCCACGCAATGAAAATCTAGAGATAACATCTTTAATATACAAATATAATAAAAAATTGAAATATAGAACAATAATTTAATTTTATCATCTATTATTTTAGCACATGTCTATTTTAATTTCATTATCTACTGGCAAACCAGCCCCGTATTAGAAACGGGAGCGGGCAGTTTAGTCATTTTTTAATTATTACGGTCCTAAGATATTGTAAAATATGTCGTATCTTTCAAAAATTGGGGCGCAAAAAATAAGAAAGCACCAAAAATACAGAAAATTTCAAAAAAACTGAAAATTGAATAGGTCACCAATCATATATGAACTATGGGACCATATGGTACTTTAATGAATGCATTGAAACTAAACAGTCGCGATTATCGCTTTATTAGAGTATTTTAAAATCATTATCGACACTGTTTACGTTGAAGTTTATAAACAAGAGGGGTAAAATAAAAAACAGCCAACATTGAGCTTTCCATGTGTTAGGTACACTCTTATACATAAGTCACAAAAATATAATTTTTGAAACAAGAAAGCACAGTATTTTTTCATGAATAAAAAAGTATGTATGATGAAAATTGAATTTAATATTCAATAACAAAATTTGTAGTTTATTTTCTTATATCTAAGTTTAAAAAAAAATGAAGTTCCTTAAACAAAAATTAAAAAATTGTTTTCACGAAAAAAATGTGTATTCTAATTTTACATATACATATTCAACTATTTATCAGGGCAATTCAATCAGTTCTACAAAAACTTGTTATTATTTCATTATAACATACTTCTTATCTTAGGATAAGAAAGTGTTTAAGTACTAGAAATAAACTATTTTAAACACATTAAGTTCAATGCCAGCTCCTGAACGAAACACATATTTATAAAATTTGATAAAAATGAGTGGTCACCAAACACTGACTAACGAACATTATTATAAAAAATAATAAATTTAATCTTGAAATTTTGTGCGAGAAAGTGCTGTTGTATTCAAGTTCTCTGGTTGAAAATGTAAGAATTGATTTATTTATTCATTTTTACACTAACATTCGAATAATATTCCCGTAGATCAGATATTTTATGTTTTTACAGCGACGTGAAGTAAACATCGGGAATCAGTCCAAGCACTGGTCCACGTCAAATGTAAAAAAAAATAAACGATTAGATAAGTGAAGCTTGTATTGTATAGAAAACAGTTTGGATTGACAACTGAATATTTATGCCAGAAGAACTCTTGAAACCATAAAGGTGTTATTAAATTTAAAAACTTAAGTACAGATTTGTGACACAGTGTAAAAATTTTTAATTATAAACACAACTTTTATAGAAAAATAAGAGGATTTTAATTTCCAGCCTAGTTGAATCAAGCACCAAACTTGCTGAAACTAAACCAAGTGTTCATTCTTACGGATTTTTTATGGAATGGGCAGATCATTGTAGTTTAGCGACAATCATATAATTCCTTCAAAAAGTTGTTAAGATCGGCGATGCAAAAAATATTATAACACTAGAACTACGGGATAATTTTGTTATCGATAAAAATAACCCCAAATCGATCAAAAGTCCGGCTCTCGGCAGTTCTAGTGATAATCATCCTAGTTTCCTCAAAGTGCATCAAAAACTGTACATTTTTCGCATGGCTGGCGCTTTTAAATTTTCTGAAACCTGCAACTTGTCAAATAAAAAAGTATTTAAATTTTTTAATTACAGGTAACCCTCCTATAACCCGGTAGAATGGTTCCTAAAAGATATCGTGTTGAGCGAAACTGTGTGGCAGGACACTTATAATCAGCACAGAGAGCGAAGTTACGTTCCAAAAGTTCCTTAGGAGCAAATATTTTCATATAGTCTTACATAAACAACGCAATTCTTATTAAAAATACTAATGCATGTTTATCACAAAATAAATGAACTAAACATAACTTAACCTAAATTTAATACACTTCATGAACAATAAGCAGACCCATCTAAGAACATTTCTTGCCTGAAAAACAGTGTCTACACTTCCAATACTTTTCCCATAATCTTAAAAAATCAGTAAATTTACCTTGCTTGCTAGTTTTTAAAATGTCAAATAAATCTCTCAGTACGAAGCTAGATAGTTTTTCTGCTCCCTTCTGAATTTTCGGTTTCCTTCAGTACATTAATCTGCATTTAAGAAAAATGTTACCGAATGTGTAGCTAAGTTCAAGCCATCTTGTAATTCTTTAGTGTTAAATTATAGGGCCACAAATATAAAAAAATATTTTCCCTAAAAGCATATTTTTAGTCAGCAAACTACATGGTACTGTTAAATTACTTTCACATACAAAGGTTTTTGTTTTTCTACTTGTGCTGTACCAAACCCGTGTAATATAACAGGCCTGTTGTTGAGCGATCCTTGAAATTTTTAAACCGTGTCATAGCAAAACCGTGTTGCAAGAAGGTTACCTGTATAAAATTTTATACAAATTGCATTGTGTAATAAGATTTAGAGCTTTATTTGATATATAATTTTTAATAAAACATTGACAATGTGGAAATATTGATCTATTTATTCTGGTATAGTAAGTAATGATAAGCAGATCTAATTATAATAAAAAATCTAGCAGTTATTTCTGAAACATAATCTCAAATCATCAAAATATATACTGAGTCACTCTGTTAAGGAAACAAAAAATTAGATACGTGTAGATATATGCATCAATACAGAGCTAGGATTCAGTATAATAAACATGTATATTTATTTTCGACAAGACAGAAAATGTAATAATATCAATAGAACATTGAATAACTGGTTAGGATAATTTGCAAAAGATCGACACAGAAGAGCTGAAAAAATGCGACATTCTTGCGTATAAATTAGGGCTTATATATAAAGCGAAATCTGAGATTATCCAATTCATCATACCATGGGATAGTATAGCTGCTATATACAATTAAATACATATTAAGTGTGTAAGAATATCCATATCTATTAAGGAGTACATCCGCTTAAGATTTGAAGATCCTCCATGAAGACACTCGAAAGCATCTTTTAGAGCTTTAGAATGGAGTTTGTTTTGTGATAGAGGTATGTTATAGAGGCATTAGAATAAGGAATTGAGGTAGTTATAAGCGTTAACGTTAGATTTGATAAATCGGTATAAACACACAACTAATAAAATATATAAATTATCATATATTCTATTAAATACTTTCTCTTATAATCTAATTTGATTACAACCAACTATAACAACAATAATGTTCTATTAACGAATAATCATCTTCCTCAATATTATAATTTTACACTTAATATTTCTTATGTCACGCATGCTTTAACGATTGTTTACTTGAATAAATATTACAATTAAGAACTTAAAACTATACATCAGTTACTTATTAAATTTAAAGACACGGGGTCCTATCGGCGATTATAAACGGGTTAACTAGATGTAGAAAATAGAGTCTTTTCTATTATATTACTATTATTAGCCATAACCAACATTTCTTGTACAACATTCTTTGATCCATTATTTTCTATCTCACTAGTAAATCCTGTATAGTAAATAAAGTCTGAATTATTACTAATGACAGGATTTTCGGAACAATTTTCATCTATGCTATTAAACTTTGATAACAATGAGCCAAAATTAAACATTCTTACCCCTATTTCTACAGACCTTCCTCCATAGGATGGAATTTCATATACTTCAGATAAATTATTTGAATTTGGTTCTATATTATGAGAATTTTCAACCAAGTTCGAGATTACTATTTCGTCTATCTGAGTCTCTTTATAATATATCATCGTGTATTAAGACATTTTCAGCTTTGTACGCGGTTTTTTCTGTTGCTATTTATACCTACATTGAAATCCTCGGAAACGATGATTCTGTCTCCCTTCACGATATTCTCTTTTCTGCGTCACCTGATTACAAAATTTTTTCCTCTGCTTTGAATTCGACGTAAGTTATATTGTACTGTGAATGATTTCTTGTATTAGCAGAAACTATTACTCATAACAATTGAAACATTCTGCTTGAAATTAATATTGTGAGTCCTTAAAACTTGGAAAAGAATATCTAACATTGTTATGTTATTTTCAGTTTGTGTATCACCATCGACTACTTTATCAAGATCATTATATGTTAAAAGCAGATCACTATTGTTTCTAACTACTAATCCTTCAGTACAATCTTCATTAATATCATCATCATCCCCACAAGCAATAGGGCTTCATTCTTTTTATCTAAATTAGAATTATATGTATTAGAAGTTACTGGTCCTTGCAACAAGTTTTTAAAAGTCAATATGAATCATCTATGCTTTTGCTCTGGTTGTTCTTCTTGTAATAGTTCTCTACCTTAGGATCAGAGGGATGTAAAATGTTTAAAATAAGATTTATACCGTTTAACGAAACTAAGAATTTATACCAGCATCGTTGCATTTCAGTGCGTAGAAAAAACACGATAATATGAAGAATCTAGAACAACGAAGGCAACCAATAAAGGTGTTTATATTCTGTGAAGCGTATTTCTGAACCTTATCGATCTTATTTATTTCTTCATTTGCATCTTGTATAAGAATATTCATCCCTTTTCAATTCTGAAATGTATTTTGGCCCGGCTTTATATTTTATTTTCCGTAAGACCAATTGAGCAGTTTTTGTCATCATAAGTAAGTATTTCTGTAAATCCAAATTGATCGAATTCTCTTGTCAAATAAATTTCCCATAGTTCGAAAATAATATCGCTATTACAAAACACTTCCTAAAAATGCAGATCTTTTATTGTTTGAAAAATTGGTATTTTCAATCGCACAAATAACCTTACATTTTAGTGAAGGGACGTTCTCAATTTTTTGTTTATGTTGATTATTTAAACTTTTTGTTATTAAAACCACATTATTTGGAC
>NIJG01000172.1:177206-189263 GCA_002201625.1 Euglossa dilemma
AAATTTTTAATTTTTAGTTTTAAAAAATTGCATTTCTTAGTGAGAGTGTCGCTGGAATTAGTTGGGTGTACGTTTATAGCAATATGTTGTTAGTCTTATAGTTGTTTTATATGATTGTCTGTATATGTACTCCATCCATTCGACTCCATAGCAAGTGAAATCATATAGGAAGGGTCTGGTACCCGGCATTTAAATTCGTACCATGAATTGACATGTCGCTTGGTAATATTATTCAGCGTATTTACTTCCAGTTTTCCTGGTTTGACTCTCGGAGCCACAGGAGGGGCACTGCTAGTTACATAGCTGTGGGACTCTCAAAGATGCTGATAACGTACTGTGACAGCTTGCCCTTCGATCTTCTAATTTATACATGTAATAAAGGTGCCCGTCACTAAGACGAATACAAATTTCTTTCCCTGGGTACGATGTTATACTCTCGATACAGCGTGATTGGTTCTCGGAATGTGAGGCCTTCGGTAAAATGTTAGAGACTATACTAATATATATCGCTCTACAACGGTTGCCTCTGTACGTTATCATGTACATCGTGAAGGACGGTGTCTACTGCCAATACTGGACAGTGAGTTTACTCCCGGAATACCTGGTTTGACTCTCGGAATCGCAGGATATGTGAAGCTATTGACTTTGCCTTTCGACTCTGGAAGAGGCTGGTAACGTGCTCGAATGGTTTGTCCATCGATCTTCCAATTCATACATGAGATTGAGGTGCAGCATCTAAAATGTGTACTAATGTGTTTCTCTGGACCCGAGGTTATATTCTCGATACAAAGAGGTAGGTTCTCAGAGGATAAGGCCTACGGTAAAAAGTTTTACTCTATACCAATAGGTAACTTTCTCCAACGGTTTGACTCTGTACCTTAATGTCTACAGCCTGAAGTATGGTGTCTAATGTCAATTCTGTACGGCATATATACTGCTGGTGTTCCAGGCTTGACTCTCGAAATCAGAACTACAGGTGATGCTATTGACTCAGCCGATCCATTCTAAACGAAGGTGGTAACGGTCTCGAATGGTATGACCCTGGATATGCCAATTCATACATGAAATTAAGGTGCACGTCACTAAAATGTACTCCAATTGGTTTCTCTAAACATGAAGTCCTACTCACCGTACGGCAGTTTATTTTCCCTTGAAGTTAAGGCCTTCGGTAAAAAGTTTATCTCTATATCAATGGGTAACGATCTACAGCCGTTTCACTCGGTATGTTAATATTTATTCCCTGCAATAGGGTGCCAATTGCCAATAATGTACTGCGAATTTAGTAATTTGTTCCGCTGAAAACGATGTTATACTATCGAGCCAGCGGGTTAGACTTTCGGAGGGTAAGGTCTTCAGTAAGACATTTAACTTTATACCAATTGGAATCCATCTCGAATGGATTGACGCACTACTTTAGTATTCAAACCGTGAAGTCATGTGTCTAATGCCAATACCCTTCACCTGATTTACTCCTGGAATACCTGGTTTAGCACTCGAAATCACAAGATGTGTGAGGTACTGACTTACCCGTTCGATTCTCACAGATGGTCGTTACGTTCCCGAGCGGAGTGACACACGATATTCCATTTCATTCATAAAATTAATGTGCCCGTCACTAAAATGTATGCTAATGTGTTGCACTGAACACGGAGATATACTATCGATACGGCGGAAGAGGTTCTCGGAAGGTAAAGCTATCGATAACAGGTTTGTCTATGTTCCAATTGGTAGCGTTCTGCAACTGGTTGACGGTTTCCTTTAATATTCATATCGTGAATTAAGTTACAGGGTGGTAACTTCTTTGAGAATGGCACACCTAAGTCAATGGAATCACGTATCCTATGCTTCTGAGAGTTAAACCAGGTATTCGGAGAGCAAATCCGCTGTACAGTATTGGCATTAGACACCCTATTTCACGGTATAAATATTAGAGTGCAGAGTTAGACCGTTTATGAATGATACTTATTGGTATACAGTCAATCTTTTTACCGATGACATAACCTTCGGAGAAGCTAACCCGCTGTACCGAGAAAATAACAACGTACTCAGAGGAACGAACTAGTACACATTTTAGTGACGGGTACAATGGCTTCATGTATAAAATAGAAAATCGAGGGTTAAACCGTTCGAGTGAGTTACCACCTTAGTTGAGAATCGAACGCCTTAGTTACTCGCTTCGCCTACCCTATGACTTCGAGACTTAAATCGGGCATTCCGGGCGTACATTCGCTGAATAGTATAGGTAATCGACAACATAATTCACGGTTTCAATGCTAAAGTAGAGCGTCAAACCGTTTGAGAACGTATCCAATTGCAATATAATTAAACATGCTACCGAAGAATTTATCCTCCGAAAAACTAACTGGCTGTATCGACAGTATGACGCCGTGTTCAGATGTACGAAATAGTATACATTTTAGTAACGAGCACGTTAATTTCATGCGTGAATTTGATGGAGTCAAATCTCTCGAGAACGCTTCCTCATTCTGTGTAAAACGAAAGGTTAGGTCAATAGCTTCACCTATCCTGCGATTCCGAGAGTCTAAAAAAGGTATTTCGAGAGCAAATACGTTGAACAATTTTGGCAATTCGTGGTTTGAATATTGAAATTGAGCGTCAAACAGTTTCTCAACGTTACCAAGTGTTATAAAGTCAATCGTTTTACCGATGGCCGTAACTTCCGCGAACCTTAGCCGCTTCACCGAGAGCATCATTCCGTGCTCAGAGGGTCAAATTAATTAATATTTTAGTGCCCGGGACTTTAATTGCGTTATGAATAAAAACATCGGGTGCCAAACCTTTCGAGAAATTTCCCACCTCCTCTGAGATTCGAACGTTTATGTCAATAGCTTCATTAATCCTGTGATTCCGAGAGTCAAACGAGGTACCACAAAACAAAATTCACAGTGCGGTATTGGCAATAGACACCATATTTCATGGTATGAATATTAAAGCACCACGGCATGCTGCTGCATAACGTTACCTATTGCTATAGGGTCCATCTTTCTACCGAAGGCATTATCTTCCTAAAAGGTGACCCGCTGTATCGACATTATAACTTCGCGTTGAGAGAAGCAAATTATTACACAATTTGGTGACGGGCACTAGAACTTCAAGTATGAATTAGATGAACGAAGGTCTAACAGATCGGGAACGTTACCACCCACCTTGAGATTCGACCGGTTAAGCCAACATCCTCACCTATCCAGTGATTGCAAGTGTCAAACCAGGTATTCCGGGAGTAAATCCGCCGTACGCCATTTGCAATTGACACCCCATTTCAGGCTGCAGATAATAAGATACAGAGTCAAACTGATGTAGAACGTTACGTATTGGAATATAAACGAAATTTTCCCGGAGGGCTTACCTTCGGTTATGCTAACGCCCTGTATAGGGTGCACAACTTCGAGTTCACAGAAGGAAACTGGTATGCATTTTAGACACGGGCGCCTTGATTTCATGTATTAATTAGAATAACAATACATAAATCAATAGCATCAAGAGTATAACTTCCTGTTCAGAGAAATATATTAATCTTCATTTGAGTGACGGACACATTAAATTCATGTATGAATTTCGAAGATTGAGGGACAAACCGCCCGAGAACGGTGATACCTTCTGTGAGAGACGAACGCCTAATTTAATAGCTTCACGTACCCAGCGATTCCAAGAGTCAAACTGGTATTCCGGGGGTAAATCCGCCGAACAGTATTGGCAATTGACACCTTATTTCTGGATTTGAATTTGAAAGTAGAGCGCCAAACCGTTCGAGAGCTTTACCTACTAGTAAAAAGTCAAAGTTTTACAGACGGCCTTACCTTCCGTGAACCTCACCGGCTTCATCGAGAGCATAAGTTCGTGTAGGGCGAAAGATATTAGTCTCCTTCTCAGTGACGGGCAACTTAACTTCATCTACGAATTAGAAGATCGAGGGTCAAACCGTTTGGTACCGTTATGACCTTGTTTGAGAGTCGCATATCTAAGGCAATAACTTCACCTATCCTGTGATTCCGAGAGTAAAAGCAGTCATGACAGGGAGTAAATCCACTGAATTATATAGGAAATTGACAACATTCTTCACGATATCAACATATCTGCGGAATGACACACTGTCGGAGCTCAATTCAAATTGTTATAGAGACACTCTTTTCACCGAAGACATTACCTTCCGAGGACCAAACCCCGCTGAATCCAGAGTATAACTTCGTGTTACGGGAAACCATTAATATACATTTTAGTGACGGCACATTAAATTCATGTATGAATGAGAATTTGGATGGTCAAACCCTTCGAGAACTTTACCAGCACCTTCGAGGGTCGAACAGCTAAGTCAATAGCTCTTCCTATCCTGTAATTCCGAGAGTCAAGAAAGGTATTCCCAGAGTAAATCCGATGAACAATTTTGGCAATGGACACCTTACTTCACGGTTTCACTATTAAAATAGAGCGTCAAACCGTTTGAGAACGTTACCAACTTCTGTGAATGACGGATGGTTATGTCAACAGTTTCACGTATCCTGTGATTTCGAGTCAAGTCAGGTGTTCATGGAGCATGTCCGCTGAAGAGTTTTGGCAACAGTCACCTTAATTCACACTTTAAATGTTAGAGTTGAGAGTCAAACAGTTTGAGCGCTTTACCAACTGGTACAAAGTCTGACGTTTTATCGTAGACCTTCCCTTCCATGAAGCTAATCCACTGTATGGTGAGTATGACTCCGTGTTCAGGCAAGTCAATTAGCACCCATTTCAGTGACTGGCACCTTATCTTCTTGAATAAATTAGACGATCGAGGGTCAAACCGTTCGAGAACGTTACCATCCGCTGTTAGAAATGAACGGCTATGGCAATAGTTTCACCTTTCCCGTGATTTCGAGAGCAAACCATCTATTCCGGGAGAATATCCGACCGCAACGGACACCTTACTTCGTGGAATGTGTATTGAAGTAGAGAGACGAACCGTAGGAGAACTTTACCATTTCGTATGACAACACTCTTCATACCATACACCGTACTATCCGCGCACCTGTCACGCTGTATCGAA
Organism: Euglossa dilemma; assembly: GCA_002201625.1. Classification (NCBI taxonomy): domain Eukaryota; kingdom Metazoa; phylum Arthropoda; class Insecta; order Hymenoptera; family Apidae; genus Euglossa; species Euglossa dilemma. Next base: position 182,248 of record NIJG01000172.1, read on the forward strand.
AGCATAACTCCTGGATCAAAGAAGTAAATTAGAATGCATTTTAGTGACGGGCACGTTAATTTCATACACAAATAAGAAGATCGAGAATCAAGCCGTTCTGAAACATCACGATCTTCTTTGAGTGTCGAACGGCTAAGTAAGTGACTTCCCCTATCTTGATATTCCGAGAGACAAACCAGGTACTCCGGGAGTAAATCCACTAATCAGTGTTAGTAATATACACCATAATTCACGATATGAATATTAAACTAGAGCGTCGCCCCGTGTAAAAACGTTACCAATTCATAGAAAGTCAAACGTTTTACCGATGACCTTACCCTCCGAAAAATTGACCCGCTGTATAGAGAGTAAAACTTCCTGTTCAGAGGAAGAGAATTAGTCTACATTTCAGTGACGGGCACCTTTACTTCATGAATGAGTTAGATGATCGGGCGTCAAAGAGTTCGAGAACATTACCTCCCTCATTGAGATTCGAACGGCTATGACAATAGCTTCACCTATCCTGTGATTCCGAGTGTCATGTCAGGTAATTCGTGAATAAATACGCTGAAGATTATTCGCCATTGACACCTTAATTCACGGTATGCATATTGATGTAGGGAGTAAAGGCGTCGGAGATCATTATCAATTCAAATAAAGTCATTTCTGTTACCGAATGCATTACCTTCCGAGAGACAAACCCGCTGTATCGAGTGTATAACTACGTGTTTTGAGGAACAAATTAATATTCATTTTAGTATCGCACACCTTAATATCATGTATGCATTAGAACATCGAGAATAATACCGTTCCAGATCGATACCACGTTCCGTGAGAGACGAAGGGCTAAGTCAATAACTTCACCTATCCTGTTATTCCGTGTGTAAAACCAGGTATTCTGGGAGCAAACAGGATGATCAGTATTTGTAATAAACACCTTAATTCTTGGTATGAATATTCATGTTTTGCGTCAAATCGTTTGTGAGCGTTAACAATTACTACAAAGTGAAAGATTTTACCGAAGGCCTCACCTTCCGAGGACCTAACCCGCAGTATGGAGAGTATACCTTCATGAACAGAGAATCAAATTAGTATACATTTTCCTGGCGATCACCTTAATTTCATGTATGAATTAGAGAGTCAAGTGTCAAACCGATCGAGAACGTTACCCACTTCTTTGAGAGTCGAACGGCCCAGACAATAGATTTACCAATCCTGCGACTAGGAGAGACAAACCAGGTATTCCGGGAGCCAGTCCGCTGTACACTATTAGAAACCGACACCGTAATTCGCGGTTTGAATATTACAGTAGGTAGTGAAGACTTTTGTGAACGTTACCAATTGTTATAAAGACAAATATTTTAGCCAAGACCTTACCCACCGAGAACGTAACCTGCTGTACCGCCCGTATAACTTCGTGTTCAGAGAATCAAATGAGTAATCCTTTCAGTGACTGGCTTGTTAATTTCATCTACGAATTAGAAAGTGGAGTGTCCAGCCGCTCGAGAACGTTACCAGCTTATACGAGTGACGAACGTATAAGTCAACAGCTCCACCTATCCTGTGATTCGAAGAGTCAACCTAGGTATGACGCTAGTAAGTGCGCCGAACAATTTTGGCAATAGACACCTTATATCATGGTTTGAATATTGAGGAAGATGGTCCAATTGTATGAGAGCTTTATAAATTGGCATAAAGTCAAACGTTTCACCGAAGGCCTTATATTCCAAGAACCTAACCCGCTGTTTCGAGTGTCATGCTTAGTGCTTTCGGAATCAAACTATTAAACATAATGAGGTATGAATAGAATAATCGAGAGTCATGCCTTTCCAGGAAGATCCCACTTTCTTTACGCGACGAACGGCTAAGTCAGTAGCTTCACCCATCCCGTGATTCCGAGAGGCAGCCCCGAAAAACGGAGAGTAAGACCGCTGGAGAATAATGGCAACTGACATCTTAATTCACGGTTTGAATATTAAAGTACAGCGTCAGAGTGTTTTAGAGCGTTGTCAATTGGTATAAAATCAAACACATTACCGATGGCCCTACCATGAGGGAAGAAAGCTGGCCGTTTCTAGAGTACAAATTCGTGTTCAGAAAAAGAAATTAGTCTTCATTTCAGTGACGGTCTCCTTATCTTAATGTATGAATTAAAAGATCGAGGGTCAAACCCTTGGAGGACGTTTCGACCTTTTGTGGGAGACGAACGACAAACACAATAGCTTTACCTATCGCGTGATTCCGGGAGAGAAACAGATACTCCGGGAGTGACTTCGCTCAAAAGCATTGGCAATAGACACCTTAATTCACGATTTGACTTTTAAAGTAGAGCGTCAAACCGTTTGAGAACATTATCAATTGGTATAATGTCGAATGTTTTATCGAAGGCCTTGTCTTCGAAGAAACTGACCGGCTTCATCGGGCGTGTAACACCGATCTCAGAGAAAGAAATTAGTTTTCATTTTAGTGACGAGCACCGTCCCATTAGAAGATCCAGCGTCAAATCGCTCGAGAACCTTGCCATATTCTGCGAGGGACGAACGGCTACGTCAGTATCATCTCCTATTATGCGATACCTAGAGTCAAACATGTGCTCCGGGAAAGAATCAGCTGAACAATATTGGCAGTAGACACCATAATTCCAGCCCTGAATATTAATGTTGAGAGTCAAACCATCGAAGAACAATACCAATTGGAAAAGAGTCATTCTCTGTAACCAATACCTTAAATTCCGAGAATTCAAGCCGTCGTAGCGATTGTCATGCTTAGTGCCCAAAGAAAAAAATTAGTAGACATAGCAGATGCACACCATATTTTCATACAAGAATGGGAAGCTCTTGAGGCAATCCGACCCAGCAATTTAACACCTTATTCGAGAATCGTTCATCTAAGAAAACAGCGACAACTATACTGTGATTCCGAGAGTCATACCAGGTATATCAGGTGCAAATCCGCTGCACTATAATGTCAGTGGACACTTTATTTCACGGTATTGATTTTGAAGTAGAGATTCAGGCTGATGGAGAACGTTATAACTTGGAATGGAGTCATACTTTTTACCGAAAGCCTTGCCTTGCGTGAATGTAACCTGCTGTAGCGAAAGCCTAGCTTAATGTTCACCCTACTAATAAGTGGGCATTGTAGCGGATAGGACACCTTAATTTTATGTACGGATAAGCAGATTCAGAGTCAAGCCGTTCGAGAACGTTACCACCTTCTTGGAGAGTCAATCGGCTAACTCAATAGTGTCTTGCTCAGTATTCACGGAAACAAATTAATAGTCATTTTATCAGGCGGGCACTACAATTTCGTTTCATAATAGGGGCGTTGAGGATAAAACCGCACGAGAACGTTACCACCTTCTCAGAGAGCCGAACAGCTAAGTCACTATCATGACCTACCACGTGATTCCGTCGGATAGACCTGGTATTCCAAGAGTAAATGCGCTCACTCAATTAGCAATGGACACCATAATCAATTGAAGATTAAAGTAGAACGTCAGACCGTTTGAGAACGTTTCCAATTGGCTGAAGTTTTAGAAATAGATAACATTATTCACGGTATGTATATTAACGTAGATGGTCAATCCGTTCGGGAATGTTACCAATTGGTGTAAAGTCAATCGCTGAAACTGAAGTCCTTTCCTACCGAAAGCCTATCGCGGTGCACCGAAAGTGTAACATCGCGTTCAAGGAAGAAAATTAGTATTTACTTTAGTGATGGCAGCCTTAATTTCATGTATGAAATAGAAGATCGAAGATCAAATCTTTCAGGAACGTTACCACCTTTCTTGGGATTCGAACGGCTAAGTCAATAGCTACACCCATCCTGCGATCCCGAGAGTCACACCACGTATTCCTGGAGTAACTCCACTGAACTGTATTGGCAATAGACACCTTAATTCATGGTATGAATATTAATGTAGACCGTCAACATGTTTGAGAATGTTACCAATTCCTATAAAGTCAAACGCTTTACCGAAGACTTTACCCACCAAAAAACTAACCAGCTGTATCGAGAGTATATATTCGTGCTCAGAGAAGGATAGTGGTATGAATTTTAGTGCCGGGCACCATAATTTCATCTATGAATCAGAAGATCGTTGGCCAAACCGTTCGAGATCGTTAGCACCTTCCTTGATATTCGAATGGCTAAGACAATAGCATAACCTGTCCTGTGATTCCGAGAGTCAAATCACGTATTACTAGGGTAAGTCCGCGGAATAATAGACACCTCAATTCACAGTTTGAATATGGAAGCTGAGCGTCAAACTGCTTGAGATAGTTACCATTTCGTATAAAGTCAATCGTTTTATCGGAGAAGATACCCTCCGAAAAACTGTCCGGTCGTATCAATAGTGTAGCTACGCGTTGAGGGAAACGCATTAGTAAACATTTTACTTACGATCACCATAAATTCATGTGCGAATTGTAAGATCGTATGTCAAATCGTTCTAGAACGTTACCATCTTCTTTGAGAGACAAAGGGCTATGTCAATAGCGTCATCTATTCCACGATTCCAAGAGTCAAACCGTGTAGTTGAGGAGTAAATCTGCTGAACAGTATTGGAAATAGACACCATAATTCATGGATTGATTATTAACGAAAAGCGACATACCGTTGCAGAGCGTTACTTATTCTTACAAAGTTCCGGGAGTAGAGCGTATTTACTCCCGGAATATCTTGTTTGACTTTTGGAATCACAGGATATATGCCGTTATTGACTTACCGGTTCGAATCTCAAAGAAGGTGGTAACTTTCTCGAAAGGCTTGGCCCTGGATCTTAATATTCATAATAAGATTAAGGTCCGCGCCTCTAAAATATTTACTAACTGATCCTGTGAACACGAAGTTATACTCTCGACACAGCGGGTTAGCTTCTCGGAAGGTACGGCCCTCGGTAAAATGTTCTCTCTATTCAAATCCGATCTACAACGGTTTGACAGTGGACTTTAATATCTACACCGTGAAATAGGGTGAACGATGCCAATATTGTACTGCGGATTTTTTGCCGGAATACCTGGTTTCGATCTCGGAATCACAGGATAGGTGAAGCACTTGATTTCGTCGTTCGACTCACAAAGAAGGTGGTAACGTTCCCGAACGCTATGACTCCCGGTGTTAATATGTATACCCGAGAATTCGGTTCCTGTCTGCTAAAATCACTATCCATATCTTTCCGAGAACGGATTGTGTTCCCGGACGGTAAGGTATTCGGTAAAAAAGCTGACTTTATACGAATAGGTAACGGTCTATACCGGTGTCAATGTGTACATTAACCTTTATACCGCGAAATAGCGTGCCAAATGCCAGTACTATGCAGAGGGTTTAACCCTGGAATACCTGATTCGGCACTCTGAATCACAGGATAGGTGAAGGAATTGGCTTAGCTCTATGCGACGCTCAAGGAATGTGGTAACGTTCTCAAACGGTTGGACTCACGGTCATTCTATTTATACATGCAACTAAGGTGCCCGGAACTAAAACGTGATCTAATTTATATCTCTGGACAGGAAATTATACTTTCGATGCAGTGAGTTATGTGCCCGTAAGGTCAGGCCATGTGTAAAAAGCTTGACTCTATAATAATTGGTAACGTTCTCCGACGGTTTAGCCCTCTACTTTAATGATCAAACCGTGAATTAAGGTGTCTACTGCTTCTACAGTTCAGCGCATTCACTCCCGGTTTGACTGGCGCGACTCTCGGAATCACAGGGTACGTGAGGATACTGCCTTAGCTGTGCGACTCTAAAAAAGAGAGTAACGTTGTCGAATGGATTAGCATTAGATTTACTTATTCATACATGGAATTAAGGTGCTTGTCACTAAAATGTATACTAATTTGTGTCTCTGAATACGTCGTTATACTCTCGATACAGCGGGTTCGCTTGTTGGATGGTAAAGCCGTCGGTAAAAATTTTGACACTATACCAATACATAGCATTTGACAACGGTTGGGCTCTGAAATTCAAAATCCAATCCGTGAATTCAGGAGCCTTTTATCCGTACTCCTCAACAGATGTTCTCCCGGAATGCCTGATTTGACTCTTAGAATCACAGGATATTTGAAGGTGTGGACTTCGCCTTTCGAATCTTAATGAGAGTGCTAACGTTCTCGAATTCTTTGACCCTCAATCTTCTAATTCATACATGTAATTAAGGCTGCAAGCTACTAGGATTGATACTAATTTGTCTCTCTGAAGGCGAAGTCATACTCTCGATGCAGCGAGCAGTTCTTTGGGGGTAAGGTTTCGGTTAAACATTTAAGTTTACAGAAATTGGTAACGTTCGCAAACGCGTTGAAGCTACACTTTAATATCCTAACCGTGATCTAAGGTGTCCATTGAAAGTACTGTTCAGCCGCTTAACGCCCGGAATACCTCGTTTGACTCACAAAAACAGAGGATAGGTGAAGCTATTGGCCTAGCCGTTCGTCTCTCGCAGAACGTGGTTGCGTACCCGAACGGTTTGACTGCCGATTGTTCTTTTCATTCGTGAATATCGGGCTTCCGTCTGCTAATATGTGTTCTAACTTGTATCCATGAACACTAAGCAACACACTTGGTGCAGCGGGTTAGACTCTCGGAAGGTATGGGCTTCGGAAAGAGGCCCTCTTTGACGAGTGCCTCAAGCGTGGAAGATTCCCGCAGAGATCGAACAGAGGGCAAGTACCAGCAATCTCAGTCGGCGTACAGGCTAATCAGCTTGCTGTACGAGGGCAGAATATTGTTGGAGTGGGTGTTGACTCGTAGACTGACTACCCACCTCTCAAAGGTAGGTCCGGATCTGGACGATCGCCAGTTCGGTTCTAGGCAGGGACGATCGACCGTCGAAACGCTCCTGCGCGTCAAGTACCTCTCGGAACGGGTCGTTCGACGGGGTGGGGTCATGCTTGCGATCAGTTTCGACATCGCCAATGCATTCAACGGGTTGCCCTGGACAGCTATCAGGTCTGCACTGTTTCGGCACCGAGTGCCGGACTACCTGGCAGCGATGATTCGTGACTACCTGTCGTCAGGTATTTAGAATATACCGGG
>NIJG01000172.1:190529-292931 GCA_002201625.1 Euglossa dilemma
GGCTCGTCGCTCCGCAAGCCGGGGTTAATCCGAAGCGCGGAGGGAATTCCGTATAATCGTCAGGTGAAGAACCACCGGCGGCGAGACGAGTCCACGCCCTACGCTTTCCCGTAGATCGAAGGGGACCGCGGGCGGTCTGCCGAGGGACCGACCGTCGAGGGATCACGGTCCAGGGAGTTGTCAGTGCCGCGCGAGTGGTCCCGCGGCACAGCCGAGGAAAGAAGAGAACTGGGCTGGAAAGCCCAAAGAGGAGCCTAGCGCGAGCTGGAGAAGTCGCGAGGAGACACCGGTGTCTTAGTTTCGCGAAAGCGTTGCCTGTCATCTCGGGCCCTCTCTTCTGCGAAGTAGTTGGACCACCGAAGGGGGTTTAGTGGGTAAGAATCCCACAGACCTCCCCCTCAGGGTGCCGGGATATCTTTGGAAGATTCCCTCTGCGACAAAAAAAAATAAATAAATAAATAAAAAGGAGTCATGCCGTCAGAGAACATTACCAATTCGTAAAAAGTCATTCTTCACCGAATACCTTAACTTCCGAGAACACAGCTCACAGTAACGAGTATTTTGCTTAATTTTCTCGGAAACATATTAGTAGACATTTTAGCAAACAGACACCACATATGCGCGTATACTTACAAACAACGGGAGTCAAAGCGTTCGAGAATGTTACCAACTTCTTTAAAAGTCGAGCGACTAACTCAAATGCTTCATCTATCTTGTGAATCCGAGAATCAAAACAGGTATTCCGGCAGTGAACGGCCAGAACAGCATTGGCAATGTACACCATACGTCGCGGTATATATAAGAAAGTAGAAAGTCAAACAGTGGAAGAAAAATAAAAATTCATATATAGTCATTCCATCTACCGCATACCTTACCTTCCGAGAACCTAATCCGCTGCTGCATGTGCCTTGCTTAATACTCACGGAAACAAATTAGTAGAAATGTTAGCTGACGGGCACCGCGTCCTCGAATATAAATATGAAAATCGAGGGTCAATCCGCTAGATAACGACACCACCTTCTTTGGGTGACAATCGGCAAAGTCAAAAGTGTCACCTATGCTGTGATTCTGAAAGTCAAACCATTTAATCCGGGTGTAAATTCGCTGAATAATATTGCCAATACGCACCTTAAATCACGGCTTGTGTATTAAAGTAGAACGGCAAACCGTTCGATAGCGTTACCAATTGCCATGAAGTCAAACGTTTTACTAGCGGCCTTATCATCCGCCAATCTCACAGGTTGCATGGTGGGTATAACCTCGTACTCAGAGGAAGAAATTAGTTTACATTTTGGTGACGAGCACCTTCATTTCATGTAAGAATAAGAAGATCGGGAGTCATACGGTTTGTGTATGATACCACCTTCTTTTAGATTCGCATAGCTAAGTCAGTAGCTCCACGTATCCTGTGACTCCGAGACGCAAACCAAGTATACCGGGAATACATTCGCTGAACAGTATTGGTAATAGACACCTTAATTCACGATTTGAGTATTATAATAGAGCGTCCATCCAATTGAGGTCGTTACCAATTGCTATAAAGTTAAACGTTTTTTCCGAAGATCTCACGCTTCGAGAAACTAACCCGCAGTATCGGGAGCATAACATCGTGTTCAGAGATAGAAGTTAGTCTTCGTTTCTGTGACGGGAGCCTTAATTTGAAGTATGAATTACAAGGTCGAGTGTTAAATCTTTCGAGAACGATATCACCCTCTTCGAGATTCGAACGGCTAAGTGAATAGTTCCAGCTATCCTGGAATTCCAAGAGCACGTAATACGGGACTAAACCCTCTGGACGGTATTGGCATTAGACACGTTATTGGACGGTATGAATATTAAGGTAGAGAGTTCAAACGTCGGGGAACACTTCCAATTGGTGTATGGACAATGTTCTTACGGAAAGCTTTACCGTCCGAGAACCTAACCCTCAGTATCGTGGGTTTATCTTCGTGTTCAGAGAAACAAATTAGTAGACATTTTATTGACGGACTCCTTATTGTCATGTATGAATTAGAAGATCGAGTGTCAAACCGTTGGAGATCTATCCCGCCTGATTTGAAAGTCGCACATCTAAGTCACAAGCTCCACCTATCCTGTGATTCCGATAGTCAAACACAGCCATTCCGGGAGTAGGTCCGCTGAAGGTATTGGCATTAGGCACAATAATTCGCGGTAGGAATATTAAAGTAAAGTAAAGTCAGAGACCCTAATCCGCCGTATCGAGCGTAAATCTTCTCGTTCAGAGAAATATATTAGTTTAAATTTTAGTGACGGGCACCGTTATTTCAAGTTTGAATTAGAAGATCGAGGGATATAGAATCCGAGAACGTTAACACCGTCAATGAGAGTCGATCAGATAAGTCAATACCCTCACCTACCTGTGGTTTCGAGAGTCATACGAGATACTCCGGGAGTAAGTGCCCAGTACAGAATTGACAAGGGACACCTTAATTCAGGGTATGAATATTAAAGCAAACCGTCATAATGTTACAGGACGTTACCTATTCCTGTAAAGTCAAACCTTTTACCGAAGGCATTACCTTCCGTGAAGCTGAGCCGCTGTATCGAGATTATAACTTCGTGTTGAGGGACACGTATTAGTATACATTTTAATGACGGGCACCTTATTTACATACACGAATAGAAACATCACGAGTAAAGCCTTCCGTGAACGTTGCCATCTTCTTTAACACTCAAACGGCTAAATTAACAGCCCCACATATCTTGTGATCACAAGAGTCGAACCAGGTAATCCGCGTCTAAACCTGCTGCACATTATTGGTATTAGACACGCAATTTGAGTATTAAAGAACAGTATCAAAGGGTTGTAGCACGATACCGATTGCTCTATAGTCCAATTTTTTGCAGCGGGCCTTACTTTCCGATAAGCTAACCCCCTTTATCGAGATTATATCTTCGTGTTCAGAGAAACAAATTAGTATACATTTTAGTTACGGGAACTTTAATTTCATGCTTGAATTACAATGTCGAGAGTCAAACCTTTCAAGAACGTTGCCACCTTCATTGGGATTCGAACGGCTGAGACAATAACTTCACCTATGCCAAGATTACAAGGATCATATCTCGTATTTCGATAGTAAATCCGCTGAACAATGTTGGCAGTAGGCACCTTGATTCACGGTTTGATTATTAACGTATAGCGTCAAACCGTTGCAGAATGTTACCTATTCGTATAATGTCATTCTTTTGACCGAATACCTAACCTTCCGAGACCCTATCCCGCTGTAGCGTCTATCTTGCTTAATGTTCACGGAAACAAATTCGTAGACATTATAGCAGAATAACACCCCATTTGCAAATATGAATTAGAATACCGAGTGTCAAACCGCTGATGATCATTTCCACCTGTTAATCCTTGAAATAACGTTTCGGCGGTTTATTGCTTCTTGGAAAATCCCGTTGTACCGATCGCGCACCTCAGGTAAACCATAATGGCACCTAGACGCTTGACCCTCATATACGCCTGGTACTTGCAGTGCGGTGTAGTGGTTTTCTTCCAATTTTTGTGAACCCCACACCTTGCACCTCAAGATCGGAAATTCCATGCAGTCATACGGTACATGGCCTACCAAGGACAAATATAAATACCGAACTGTATCGAAATAATAACAGTACACTGAAGAATCGTATCCATCGCACACGTATTCTCGACGAACCGATCGTCACTAACCATCGCCAATTAAGGTCGGCATAGTGACGACACGTACACACCACTTTCTTTGATAGTCGATCGGCTACGTCAATAGCTTGACCTATCCCGTGATTCTGAGAGTCAATCCAGGTATTCCTGAAATAAATCCGCTGAACAGTATTGGTAATATATTGCTCAATTTACGGCTCGAATATTAATGTACAGACTCAACCAGTTGTAGAATGATACCAATTGCAATAAAGTCAAGCGCCTCACCAAAGACCTTACCCTCCGAAAAATTAACCCGCTGTATCGAGAGTATAACTTTGTGATAGGNTAACCCGCTGTATCGAGAGTATAACTTTGTGATAGGAGAAAGAAATTAGTAGATATTTTAGGGATGCACTCCTTATTGTCATGTATGAATTAGAAGATCGAGTGTCAAACCTTTCGAGCTCAATTCTTCCTGCCTTTGCAGTCGAGCTTCTCCAATATTTGTGATTCCTAGAGACAAACCATGTATTCCGGGAGTAAATCCGCAGTACAGTATTGGCAATGTACAGAGACGAGCCGTTGTAAAAGGTTACCTATTGGTATAGAGTCACACTTTACACCGAGGGCCACACTTTTCGCGAACCTAACCCGTTGTATCGAGAGTATAACTTCATGTTCAGAGAGACAAGATAGTATTCATTTCAGTGCCGGGAACCTTATCCTCGTGTGTGAATTAGGAGATCGAGGGTCAAACCGTTCGAGAACGTTGCCACGTTCTGTGAGATTCGATAGGCCAAGACAGTATCTTCAGCTATCCCGTGCTTCTGAGAGTAAAACAAGGCATTCAGTGAGAACATAAGCTGAAGAATATTGGCAATAGATACCTCAATTCGCGGTACAACAACTTAGGTGCTGAGTTAAACCGCTGAAGAACGTTATCAATTGAAGCAAAGTAATTCTTTTCACCCAATACCTTACCATCTTAGAACCTAACACGCTGCAGCGAGTGTCATGCTTAGTGCTCACGGAAACAAATGAGTAGACACTATAGCAGAAGCACATCATAACTTTGCTTATGAATTGGAAGATCGCGTTTCAAACCGTTCGGGAGCGTTACCACCTTCGATGGGAGTCGAACGGATGAATCAACTGCTTCACATATATTTGTGATTCCTAAAGTCAATGCAGGTATTCCGGGAGTAAGCCCGCTGACACCTATTGGCATTATACACGTCAATCAGCGGCGTGTATATCAATGTAGAGTGTCAAAGCCTCGGAGAACATTACCAGTTTGTATGGAGTCCTCCTATTTCCGAGTATCTTACCTTCTGTGAACATAACCTGCTGCATCGAATGTATATCTTCGAGTTCAGAGAAACATATTATGATACGTATTAATCACGGTCACATTATTTACATATATGAATAGGAAAATCATGAGTAAAACCTTTCGAGAATGTTACTGCCTTCCATAGGTTTCGAACGCCTAAGGCAGCAGCTTAACCTACACTGTGATTCCGAGAGTCTAACCAGGTATGCCGGGAATGATCCACTAAAATGTGTCGGAAAAAGGCACCTTAATTGGTGGTATGATTATTAAACTAGGGAGTCAATTTATTCGAGAACGATACTAATTTGCTTTAAGTCAAAAGTTTAACCGAACACTCTGCACTCCGAGAACATAACGCGCTGTTGCCTGTGCCCCATTTAATGATCACGAAATCCAATTAGTAGACTCTCTTGCAGGCGGACACCACATTTTCATGATTCAATATTAAAATCGAGTGCCAAACCGTTCGAGAACGTTACCACCTTGATTCTGACTCAAACGGTCAAGGCAATATCTTCGCAAGGATTGTGAATCCGGGAGTCAAACCAGGTATAACGAGAGAGAGGCCGCCGTACACTATTGTCATTAGATATCCTATTTCAGGCTATAGATATTAAAATGCCGAGCCATACCATTGCGGAACGATGTCAATTGCTATAAAGTTAACCATTTTACCGATGACCATATCAACGGAACAACTAGTCCGCTGTTTCGGAAGTATAACATCGTGTTCAGGGAAAGGAATTAGTGTTCATTTCAGTGTCGGGCACCATAATTTCATGTTAGGATTAGGAGATCGAGGGTCAATCAGGTCGAGATCGTGACCACCTGCTCTGAGCGACGAACGGCCAAGTCAACAGCTTCACCTATCCAGTCCTTCGGAGAGTCAAACCAGGTGTATCAGGTGAAAACCCTATAAAACGTATTGGCAACAGACACCTTAATTCACGGTTTGAGTATTAAAGCAGAACGTCATACCGTTGTAGAACGATACCTATTGGTATATAGTCAAGCGCTATACCGAAAGCCGTACCGTCCGAGATACTAAACCGCCGTATCGAGAATATTGCGTCGTAGTTATAGAAACACATTAGTATACAATTTAGTGACGCCACCTTAAATTCAAGGATGAATTGGAAAATCGAAAGTTATACAGTTCGAGAACGTTACCACCCACTTTGAGATTACAACGCCTAAGCCAGAAGCTTCACCTATCCTGTGATTCCAAGGGATAAACCAGGTAGTCCGCGAGTAAATCCACAGAACGCTATTGGTACTAGACACATTAATTCACCGTATGAATATTAAACTACAGAGACAAAGAGTTGTAGATTGTTAACAATTTGTATATAGTCATTCGTCTAACCGATGGCGTTATCTTCCGCGAACATAATTTGCAGTATCGAAAGAATAGCTTCGGGGTGAGAGAAACATATTAGTATACATTTTAGTGACGGCCACCTTAGTTTTATCTACGAATTAGCAGATCGCGGGTCAGTCCGTTCGAGAATGTTACTACTTTGTTTGAGGGTCGACCGGATATGTCATCGACCGTTTCATGTATTCTGTGATCCCGGAAGCCAATCCGGGAATTCCGGAAGTAGGTTCGCTGTATAGTATTGTCCTTATACACCCTATTGCACGATATAAATATTAAAGTACAGAGTCAAACCGTCGTAGATCATCACATATTGGTATAGAGTCAATCGCTTCACAGAAAGCTTTACCGTCGAGAAGCAACCCGCTATATCCAAAGTATAACTTCGTGTTAGGAGAAGCAGATTCGTGTGCATTTGTGTGTCTTGCACCTTAATTTCATGTATCCATTATAAAGATCAGTCGTCAAAGTGTTCGAGAACGTTCCCACATTTCACGAATGAATTCGTGAATCGATTGTTAAACCGTTTCGGAACATTACCACATTCTATAAGAGACCAACGGTTATGCCAATAGCTACACCCATTCTGCCTTTCCGAGAGACAAACCAGGTATTCCGGGAGTAAATGCGCTGAACAGTTTTGCAAATGACACCATCGTTCACGGTATCAATATTAAAGTAGTGAGTCAATCCGTCGGGGAATATTACCAATTGGTATTATGTCGAACGTTTAACTGAAGACTTTACCTTATGGTAATGGCAGTAGCGAGTGTCTTAGTCATTGTTCTCGGAAATCAAATTAAGAGACATTTTTGCTGTCATACAGCATATTTTCATGTTTAAATATCAAAATCAATAGTCAATACGTGGGAGAACGTTATCACATTCGCGTTAACGTTATCACATAACGTTATCACGTTATCAAATGTCGCACATCTAAGTCAATAGCTGCACATATCCTGTGATTCCGAGAAGTAAATCTGGTATTCAAGAAGTAAATGCGCTGAACAGTATTGGCAATAGGGACCTTAATTCACTGTATGAATATTGATGTGGTAGGTCAATCCTTCGGAGATCATTACCAATTGCTGTTAAGTCAAGCTCTTTACCGAAAGCCTTACCGTCCGAGAAGCTATCCCTCCGTATCGAGAGTGTTACTTCGTGGCTAGAGAAACACATTCGTATAAATTTTAGTGACGGCACCTTAAGGTCATGTATGAATTAGAATATCGATGTCAAACCGTTTCATAACGTCACCATTTTCTGTGAGGGACAAACGGCTAAGTCAATAGCTCCACCTATCTAGTGATTCGGAGATTCAAACCAGGAATTCCCAGAGTAAGTATCCTGAACAGTACCGCGTATTGACACCTTAATTCCAGCTTTGAATATTAAAGAAGAGCGTCAGACCGTTGTAGAACATAACTCATTTATATAGAGTGAAACAATTTACCAAAGGCCTTACATTCCGAGAAGTCCAACCGGATGTAGGGAGTGCCTTGCTTAATGGTCACGGAATCAAGTTATTAAGCATTTTAGCAGACGGGCTCGGTATTTCCCTGTATGAATAACAATCACGAGCGTCAAACCGTTCGAGATTGTCAGTACCTTCTTTGAGTGTCGAACGGCTAAGTCAATGGCTTCACCTATACCGTGATTCAGGTAGTCAAACCAGGTATACTGGTCGTATATCCGTTGCACAGTATTGGCATCATAAAACGTATTTCATAGTATAAATATTACAATCCTGAGTAGAACATTTGTAGCGCATTATATATTGAGTGGAGGCAAATTTTTACCGACGGCCTTATCTTCCGAGAACCAAACTCGCTATATCGAGAGTATATACTCGTGTTCAGTGAAACACAATAGTATCCAATTTAGTGACGGCACCTTATTTTCATGTATGAATTAGAAGATCGAGCGTCAATGCGTTCGTGACCGATAACACCTTCTACGAGTGCCGAACTGCTACGTCAATGCCTGCACCTACCCTGTGATTCCGAAAGTAAATTCGGCTAAACCGGGAGTAAATCCGCTGAAGTGTAATGGCAATGGACATCTCCATTCGCGGTGTGAATAATAATATAGGGAGTCAAACCGTGGAAGAACGTTACGCTGAGTTATAGAGTCGAACTGTTTAACGAAGACCTAAACTTCCGCGAAGCTAACGCGCTGTATCGAGAGTATAACTTCATGTTAGAGATGCAAGTTAGTGCACATTTTTGTGGCGGGAACTTTCATTTCATGTATGAATTATATGATCTAGAGTCAAACCGTTGGAGAATGTTTGCTCCTTTCTGGTGAGCCGAGCGGATAAGTCAATAACTACACCCATCCTGTGATACCGAGTGTCGAACTACGTATTATTGGAGGAAGTGCGCAGAACTGTATTGGCAATAGACACCTTAATCCACGGTGTGAATATTTCTGTCGGGTGTGAAATTGTTTGAGAACGTTACGTATTGGTATAAAATCAAATACTGTAGCGAAGACCTTACCCTCCCAGAACTTAACCCGCTGTATCGTGATTATAGCTTCGCGTTCAGAGACACAAATTAGTATATTTTTTAGTGATGGACACCTTAATTTCTTGTATGTATTAGAAGATCGAAGGTCAAGCCGTTGGTGAACGTTACCATCTTTCTTGAGAGTCGCAAAGAGAAGTCAGTAGCGTCACCAATCCTGTGATACTGAGTGTCAAACTGGGTATTCCGGAAGTAATTCCGCTGTACACTATTGGTATTAGTCACGGTATTTGACCGTATTAATATTAAAGTGCAGAGTCCAACCGTTGTCGATCGTTACGTATTGTTGCAGAGTCAAACATGTTGCCGAAGACCATAACTCCCGAGAGCCTATCCCACTGTATTGAGTGTATAACATAGAGTTCAGAGAACCAATGTAGTATACATCCTAGTGACAGGCACCATAATTTCGTGTATCAAAAGGTAGGTAATGCATCAAACCGATCGGGAACGTTATCACCACTTTGACAATCACACAGCTATGTCAATAGCTTCACCCATCCTGTGATTCGGAGAGACAAATCAGGTATTCCCGAAGTAAGTCCGCTGAACACTACTGGAAATGGACTCCATAATTCACGGGTTCAATATTACATTACTTCATCACACCGTTGTAGAACGTCACGTATTGAAATAGAGTCAAACCCTTTACCGAAGGTCTTACCTTCCGAGAATCTAACCCGCTGTATCCACAGTAATACTTGGGGTTCCGAGACGCAAATTAGTATAAATATTGGGGCCTGGCACCTTAATTTTATGTATGAATTATAAGTTCGAGAATCAAACCGTTCGAGACCGTTAGCACCTTCTATGAGATTCGAACGGCTGAGTCAATCGCTTCATACATCCAGTGGGTCCGAGAGTCAAACCAGGTATATCAGGAGGAAATCCGCTGAACTATATTGCCAATAGACACCTTAATTCATGGTTGGAATAGCAAATTAGAGCGTGAAACCGTTTTCGAGCGTTGCCAATCGCTGTAAAATCAAACAGTTTTCAGATGGCCGTATCTTCGGAGTAGCTATCCCGCCGTTTCGAGATTATAACTCTGCGTACAGAGAACGAAATTTGTCTCCGCATCTGTGACGGGCTCCTTAGTTTCATGTTTGAATTTCAAGATCGAAGGTCAAACCTTTCGAGAACGATACCATCATATTTGAGAATCGAACCGCCTTGTTAATAGCTTCACATATCCTGGGATTCCGAGAGTCAGACCAGGTATTCTGTGTGTAAATCCATTGAACAATAATGCCATTAGGCACATTATTTCACGGATATAATATTAAAGTAGGGCGTCAATTCATTTGAGAACGTTATGTATTGCTATATACTCAAAATTTTACCGAAGGCTCTATCTTCCGAGAAGCTTACCCGCTCTGCAAAGAGTATGACTTCGTGTTCAGGGACGCAAATTGATATACATTTTAGTGACGGGCATATTAATGTAATGTATGAATCGGAAGATCGAGCGTCAAACATCGTTACCACCTTCTGTGAGATACGAACGGCTAAGTCAATAGCTTCATCTATCCTGTGATTCAGAGAGTCAAGATAGGTATTCCCGAAGTAAATCCGCTGGACATTATTGGTAATAAAATTGGCAATGTACGGAGAAAAACCGTTGTAGAAGTTTACCTATTGGTGGAGAGACACACTTTTCACCGAGGGCCTTTCTCTTCGCGAACATAACCCGCTGTTTCGTTAGTATAATTACGTTGTTCAGAGAGACGAATTAATATATATTTTAGAGACGGGCACCTTAGTCGCATGTATGGAACAGTTCGCTGTACAGTTTTAGTTGTCGGCACCTTAATTCGCTGTAAAAATATTAAAGTACTGAATAGACCCGTTTCAGAGCGTTCCCAATTTGAATAAAGTCATACGTTTTACTGAATTCCTAGCCCTCCGAGAACCTATGCCGCGGCAGCAAGTGTCTTGCTTAGTGTTGTGGGAAACAAGTTAGTAGACACATTAGCATAAGGACACTTTAATTGCATGTATCAACAGGACGATGGAGGGTAAAATCGTCCGCTAATGTTATCACCCCTTCTGACAGTCGCATGGCTAAGGCAATGGCTTCACCTTTCCTGTGATTTCGTCAGACCAACCATGTATGCCGGAAGAAAATCCGTTGAACTGTATCGGTAACAGACACCTTAATTCACGATCTGAATATTAAAGGAGAGCGTCAATGCGTTTGATAACAATACCAATTCGTATAAAGTCATTCCATTTTTGAATACCTTACCTTCTGAGAACCAAGCCTGCTGTAGCGAGTGTCATGCTTAATGTTAACGGAAATAAATTAGGAGCCGTTTTAGCAGACGGAGACCACATGCTTGTGTATAAGTATCAACATCGGGAGTCAATGGGTTCCAGACCGTTATATCCTTCTTTGAGAGTCGCACATGTATGTCAATAGCTGCACGTATCCTGTGATTCCGAAAAGTAAATCAGGTACTCAAGAATATACCGCGAATTAATGTGTCTAGAGCCAATACCGTTCTGCGGATTTAATCCCGGAATAGCTGTGTTTGACCCCCGGAATCACACGAGAGGTGGAGCTTGTGACTTAGTTGTGCGTCTCTCAGAGAAGGTGATGTAGTTCTGGAACGATTTCACCCCGTATCTTCTAATTCATGCATGAAATTATGATGCCCATCACAAAAATATATACTAATGTCTTTCTCTGTCTATGAAGTCATACTCTCGATGCAGCTGGTTAGGCTTCTCGGAGTGTAAGGCTGCCGGTAAAAAGTTTGTTTTTATACAAACTGTTTACGTTGTACATGGTCTGACTTTGTCCTTCGACATTTATACAGTGAATTATGGTGCCTCCCGCCAATACTATTCAGCGGGTTTACTTCCGGAATACCTGGTTTGAGTCTCGGAGTCGTAGGTTACGTGGAGGTACCGACTAAGCTTTGCGGCTCTCAAGAAACGTTGTAACGTTCTCAAAAGGTTTGACTCCCGATCTGCTTATTCGTACATGAAATTAAGGTGTCCTCTCTGCTACAATACCCACTTGTTTCCATAGGTGAATATTAAGCTAGTCTCTCTGTGCAGCGTGTTACATTCTCGGGAGGCAAGATTTTCGGCAATAAGTTTGACTCCATTACAATTTGTATCATTCTCCATCGGCTTGAACCCCTACTTTAATATCCATGCTGTGAAATAAAGTGTCCATTGCCTTTACAGTACAGCGGATATACTCTTGATATACTTGGTGTGATTCTCGGAATCACAGGATAGGTGAAGCTATTGTCGTAGCCGTTTTTATCTCAAAGAAGGTGGTAACGTCCTCGAACGGTTTGACCCTCGATCTTCTATTTCATTCATGAAATTAAGGTGCCTGGCACTAACATGTATTCTGATTTGTTCCTCTGAATACGGGGTTATAGTTCGACTGTCGAAGAGTGTGGTCCCGTTTTAGGACGGATTGACCATCGATCTTCCTATTCATAGGTGAGAAATGTGTCCGCCTGCTAAAACCTCTACTACTTTTTTTCCGTAAGCTCTGAGCAAGACACTCGCTGCACAGGGTTTGGTTCAAGGAAGATCAGGTATTCGGTAAAAAGATTTACTTTATACCAGTTCGTAATGTTCTCGACGTACAGATTCTCTACTTCATTATCCATACCGTGAGTTAAGGTTGTATTGTCATTACTGTTCAACGGATTTTCTACTGGAATATCGAGTTTGGCACTCGAAGTCGTAGTATAGGTGAAGGTAGTGACTTGGCCGTTAGACTCTCAGCTAACGTGGTAATGCTCTAGAACTGTTTGACTCCCGATTTTCTAATTCGTGCACGAAATAAGGGTGCCCATCACTAAAATTGATACTAACTGGCTTGTCTGCACACGAAGTTATACTCATCATACGGCGTGCTACTTTCTCGAAATGTAAGGCCTTCGGTGAAATGTTTGACTCAATACCAATTCGTGACGTCCTGCATGGGATTGATCCTCGAGTTTAATATTTATACCGTGGAATAGGGTGTATGATGTCAATACTGTGCAGCGGATTTACTCCGGAATACCTGGTTTGACTATTGGAATCTGAGGACAGGTGAAGCTGTTGACTTAGACGTTCAAATCCCATAGAAGGTGGTTACTCTCTCGAGTGATATCAAACTCGATCATCGATTTCATACAAGATATTAGGGTGCCCTTCACTAAAATTAATACTAATTTCTTTCTCCGGACATGAAGTTATACTCTGGATACAGCTAGTTTGATCCCCGGAAGGTAAGGCCTGTGGTTAATGTTTGACACTATACCAATAGGTAACGTTCTACAAAGTTGACTCCGTACTGTAAAATTTATCCCGTGAAATAGTGTGTCTAAATCTGATACTGTACCGCGGCCGTACTGCCGTTATACCTACTTTGAATCTCCGAACCACAGGACAGATGAAGCTATTGACATGCCTGTTCGACTCTCAAAGAAGGTGGTACCGTGCTCGAACGGTTTGATGCTCCATCTTCTACATCATACATGAAACTAAGGTGCGCGACAGTAGGATGTATACTAATTTGGATCTCTGACCACGCAGTTATACTCTCGAAACAGCGGGTAATGTTCGCGGAAAGTATGGCTACGGGTATAAAGTTTGACTCTCTGCCAGTAGGCAACCGTCTACAACGGTTTGACTCTGCACATTGTCATTACCATTGACAATACCGTCGACGGACTTACTCCCTGAATGCCTGGTATGCATCGCGGAATCAGGGTATAGGTGTAGCTAATGAATTCGCCGTCTGATTCTCAAAGAAGGTGGGATCGTTCTCGAATGGTCTGTCCCTCGATTTTGATATTTATACATGAAAATGTGGTGTCCGTCTGCTAGCATGTCTACTATTCTGTTTCAGTGAACATTAAGCAGGACACACGTTACAGGGGGTTAAGCTTCCGCAAGGTAATGTATTCGATGAGAATAATGACTTTATGTGAATATTTATTGTTCTTGCACGGTAAGACTCTCTACTTTCATATTCATGCCGTGAATTATGGAGTCCTTTGCCAATGCTGTTCAGTGCGTTCACTCCCGGAATTCCATGTTCGGCCCTCGGAATTTCAAGATAGGTGAAGCTATTGACCTAGCCATTTGACTCCCAAGAAAATGGTCACGTTTTCGAAGGGTTGGATTCCCGATTATCTTATTCATACATTAAAATAAGGTGTCCGCCTGCTATAATGCCTACTAATTTATTTTGGTGTGCACTAAGCGGCACATTCGCTACAGCAAGTCTGGTTCTAGGAAGGTAATGTATGCGGTAAAATGAGTGACTCTATACCAATTGGTAATGATCTCCTAGGGAATGACCTTCTACGTTAATATTCATGGCGTGAATACAGTGTCCCTTGCCAATAATGTACAGCGGCTTTACGCCTGGTACACCAGGTTTGACTATCGGAATCAGAAGAATTGGTGAAGCTGTTGACTCAGCAGTTCGAATCACAAAGAAGGTGGTAACGTTCTCGATCGATTTGATATTAGTTCTTCTGATTCATTCCTGAAATTAAGGTGTCCGTCTATAAAATGCATACTAATTTCTTTCTATGAACATGAACTTATACCCACGACACAGTGGATTATGTTCTCGGAAGGAAACATGTCCAGTAAGGCGTATGACGTTATAGCAGTAGGTATTGTTCTCAAACGGCTTGACGCTCTACTTTGGTATAAAGACTGTGAATTATGGTATCCATTGCCAACACTGTTCAGCGGATGTACTCATGAGATACCTGATATTGCTATCGGAATCGCAGGATATATGACGCTATTGCCATACATGTGCGATTCATAAAGAAGGTGGTATCGTTCTGGGAGGGACTGCCTCCCAATCTTCTCATTCATACATGAAATTAATGGTCCCGTCACTAACATGAATACTCATTTGTTTCATAGGACACTAAGCAAGTTACGCCTTGCAGCCGGTCATATTCTCGGTAGGTGAGGTAAACTCTAGAAGGCATGACTATATACGAACGTGTAATGTTGACCGACGGTTTGCTTCGCAGGTTTGCCACTACGGAATCACAGGATAGCTGAAGCTATTGACTGACCTGTTCGAATCCCAATCAAAGTGGTAACGTTCTCGAATGGTTTGACACTGGATCTTCTAATTCATACACAAAATTAAGGTGCCCGTTACTAAAATGTATACTAATTTGATTCTCTGGTCACTAGTTTATACTGATGAGACAGTGGATTAGGTTCACGGAGGGTAAGGTTTTCGGTAAATCGTTTGTTTTTATACCACTTGGTAACGGCCTCAAACGGTTTGGCGCTGTACTTCAATATTCAAGCCGTGAATTAAAGTGTTCATTGCCAATACTGTTCAGCGGATTTACTCCCAGAATACCTGGTTTGACTCTCGGAATCACAGGACAGGTGAATCTAATGACTAAGCTGTGAGACTCTTAAATAGAGTGGTAACGTTCTGGAACAGTTTGCCTCTCGATCTTCTGATCCATACATGAAACTAAGGTGCCCGTCGCTAAAGTGTAAACTAATGTGTTTCTCTGAGCAAAGAGTTATACTCTCGATACGGCATGATTGGTTCATAGTTGATAAGGCTGCCTGTGAAATGTTTGACTCCATACAATATGCACCGCCCTACAGCGGTTTGACGTCCAGCTTTAATATTCAATCCCTGGATTAATGTGTATATTTCCAATAATGTACTTGGCATTTTCTCCGGTAATACCTGCTTTACTTTCGGAATCATAGAATGGGTGTTGCTGTAGACTTAGCCGATCGATTCCCAAACATGGTGGTATCTTTCACGAATGGTTTGACACACGGTCTTTTAATTCATACGTGAATCAAAGGCGCCCGTCACTCCAATGTATACGAATTTGTTACCGTTTACACTAAGCAACAAAATCTCTGCTGTGGGTTATTTTCTCGGAATGTAAGATAATTGGTAAAACGTTTGAGTTTATACCAACAGGTATCGTTCTCCAGCAGCTTCACGCTCTACGTTAATATTCAAACCGTGAACTAAGGTGTCCATTGCCAATTTTGTATAGCGGATTGACTCCCGGAATACATGATTTGACTATCGGAATCTCAGGATAGGTGATGCTACTGACATAGACGTTTGACTCCCAAGGAAGGTGGGATCGATCTAGAACGGTTTAACACCCGGTTTTCGAATTTATCAGAAAACAAATTTGAAGGCATTTTAGCACACGGGAACCTTACTTTCAAATGTCTTCAAATTTGTTTCCTGATGACTAAGCCAGACACTATTTACAGCGGGCTAGGTTCGTGTAAGGTAAGGACTTCGGTACAACGTTAGACTTTATACTAATTTGGAACGCTCTCAATCGCTTTGACGGTCTGCTTTAATATTCAAATCATGAATTAATGTTTCTATTGCCCATACCGCTCAGCGATTTTATTCCCGCAGTACCTGTTTGACTCTCGGAATCGCATTGAACATGAAGCTACTGACTTATCCGTTCTTCTCTGACAGAAGATTGCAACGTTCTTGAAGCATTTGATACTCGATCTTCTAATACATACATGAGATTGAGGCCACCGTCTCTTAAACGTATACACTACTATGATTTTCTGAACACGAAGTTATACTCGTGATACAGCGAGTCCGCTTCTGGAAGGCACGGCCTTCTGTGAAATGTTTGACTGTATAGCAATAAGAAACGTTCAACAACGGTTTGGATCTGTAGATTAATATTCATACCGTGAATTAAGGAGTCTATTGCCAATACTCTTCAGCGGACTTATTCCCAGAATAGGTGGTTTCACTCACCGAACTACAGGATAGGCGAAGCTGTTGAATCAGCCGTTCGTCTCTCGCAGAAGGTGATAGCGTTCTCGTACCACTTGACGATCTATCTTCTTATTCATTCATGAAATTAAAGTGCGCGTCACTAAAATATCAACTAATTTGTTTCCCTGAAACCCAAGTTATACCCACGATTCAGCGGGATATCGTCACGTGAGGTACGGTATCCGGTAAAGAATGTGACATTATTCGAATTAGTATCGTGCTCCAGTGGTCAGACTCTGTACTTCAATATTCAAACCGTGAATGAAGGTGTCTATTACCAATACAGTTCAGCGAATTAGTCCCGCAATACCTGCTATGACACTCGGAATCACAGGGTAGGTGATGCCATTGACATAGCCGTTTGTCTCTCAAAGTAGCTCGATCCTCAGAGTCATGCAGGAAATTATGGGGCGTGACACTAAGATGTTTAGTAATTTGTTCCTCTGAACACGATGTTATACGCTCGACACAGAGGGTTAGGTTTTCAGAGGGAAAGGCTTAGGTAAACAGCTTCAATCTACACCAAAATGTAATGGTCGATAACGGCTTGCCGGTATGCTTAGATATTCGAACCGTCATTTAAGGTGTCTATTGCCAATACTGTTCAGCGTGTTTTCAATTGGGATATTTGGTTTGACTTTCGGAATCGTAGGATAGCAGAAGCAATTGTCTTCGCCGTTCGACTCCAATAGAAGGTGGTAACGGTCTCCACAGGTATAAGACACTACCTTCAAATTCATACATGAAATTAAGGTGCCCGTCGATAAAATGAATAGCTATTCAACCTTCTGAACACGATTTTACACACTCGACACAGAGGGTTAGTTCATCGGAGGGTAAGTTCTTCGGAGAAACGACTTAATACCAATTGGAAACGCTCGCAAACGGATTGCCGCTCTACTTTAATACTCATACCGCGAATGATGGTGTCTATTACCAATACTCTTCAACACATTTGCTTACTCCCGGAATACCTGCTTTGCCCTTCGGAATCATTGGATGCGAGAAGCTATAGTCATAGTTGCTCGACGCTTTAAGGAAGGTGGTTACGTTCTCGCGCTGTGTCCCCGATCTTCTAATTCATTCATGAAACTGAGGTGCCCGTCACTGAAATTATTACTAATTTCTTTGTCTGAACACGAAGTTATACTCTCGATGACGCGGGTGATCCTGGTGGAAGGTAAAACCTTGGGTAATAAGATTGACTTTATAGCGATTGGAATCGCTCTCAAACGATATCATTCTCTGCTTTATTATTCATACCTTGAAGAAAGCTGTCTATTGCCAATACAGTTCTGCTGATTTACTACCGGAATTCCTGGTTTGACTCTCGGAAACAGAGGATACGTGATGCTATAGACTTAGCCGTTGGAATCCCAAGGAAGGTGGTAACGATCGCGATCGATTTGAAACTCTATCTTCGGATTCATATATGAAATTAAAGTGCCCCTGACAAACTTGGATAATAATTTGCATCTTCAAACACAAGGTTATAATCTCGATACAGCGGGATAGGTTTGCAGAAGGTGAGGCCTTCGGTAGAAAGTTTGATCCTATACCTGTAGGTAGCGTTCTGCAACGGTTTGTACTACTACTTTATATTTAGACGGTGAATTAAGCTTTCTATTACCCATACTGTACAGTTAATTCACTACCGGAATGCATGATTGGACTCTCGGTATCACATGGTAGGTGATGCTGTTGACTTTTCCGTTCTACTCTCAAGGAAGGTGGTATCGTTCTCGAACGGTTTGACTCTCGATTTGGTTGTACCTACACGAAAAGAACGTGCCCGCCTGTTAAAATCTCTACTATTTTGTGTCCGTGAATACTAAGCGTGGCAGTATATACAGCGTGTAGGGCTTCTCGGAAGGTAAGGCCTTCGGTAGAAAGATTTACTCCATACGAACGGTTAACGTTCTACAATAACTTGATTCGCGAGTGTAATATTCAAACCGCGATTTAAGGTGTCTATTGCTAAATTTTTTCAGCGGGCCAACTCCCGGAATACCTGGTTTGATTCACGGAATCACAGGATAGGTGAATCTACTGACTAAGCTGTGCATCTTGCGAAGAGAGTGGTAATGTTCCGGATCAGATTGCCTGTAGATCTTCTAATTCATAAATGAATTTAAGGTGCCGTCATCAAAATGTATTATAATGTGTTCTGTCATCACGAAGATATACACTCGATGCAGCGGCTTATGTTCTCGGAAGGTAAGGCCTTCGGTAAAAAGAGGTACTCTATACAATTTTGTAACGATCGCCTACAGTTTGTCTTTCTGCTTTAATGTTCAAACCGTAACATATCATGCCAATTGCCTATATTGTTCAGCTCATGTTATCCCGTATTGACTGATTTGACTCTCGCTATCACAGGATTGGTGAAGATATTGCCTTAGCCGTTGGAATCAAACAGAGGGTGGTAATGTTCTCCAACCGTTTGACACTCCATCTTCTAATTTACACATGAGGTAAAGGTGCCCGTAACTAAAATTTATAATAACTTGTCCCACTGAACACAATGTTATACTCTCGATGCAGCGGATTATCTTCTCGGATGATCAGGCCTTGAGTAAAGCGTTCGACTTTATACCAAATGGTATCGCTCTCAAACCATTTGACGCCCTACTATACTATTCAAACCGTGAATTAATTTATCTATTGCCGATAGGGTTCAGCGCATTTACTCCTGATATACCTGGTTTGACTCCCGGAATCACAGGGATAGATGAAGCTATTGAGTTAGTTGTGCAACCCTCGAAGACGATGATAACGTTATCGAGCAGTTTGACCATCGATCTTCTAATTCATAGATGAAACTAAGTCGCACACCACTAAAATTTACACTATTTTGCTTCTCTAATAGCGAACTTATACTCTCAATACTGCGGATTAGACATTCGGAGGGTAAGGTGTTCAGTAAAACGGTTGACTTTATACCAATTGGTAACCTTCCTAAACGGAGCGTCGGTCTACTTTAATATTCAATCCGTGAATAAAGGTGTCTATTGCCACTACTGTTCAGCGGATTTACCCCTGATATACCTGGTGTGACTCTCGGGTTCTCAGGTCAGGTTAAGCTATCGTCATAGATATGCGATTCTCGATGAAGGTGGTAACGGTCTAGATCTGTCTGCCTCCCGATCTTCTGATTCATACATGAAATAAAGGTGCCGCCACCAAAATGTATATTAATTTGCTTCTCTGAACACGGAGTTATACTCATGATACAGCTGGTTAGGTTCTTGGAAGGTAAAGCCTTCGGCAATAGGTTTGAATCTATATGGATAGGTATCGTTCTGCATCGGTTTGACGCTCTGCGCCAATATATAAACAGTGAATAATGGTGCCTACGGCCAATACTATTCAGAGGAATTACCCCAGGAGTACCTGGTTTGACACTCCAAGTCACAGGTTTAGTGAACCTATTGACTTAGCCGTTCGAACCCCACAGAAGTGGGAACATTCCCGAACGGTTTGACCCCCGATCTTCTAATTCGTGCATGGAATTATGGTGCTAGTCACTAAAATGTTAGCCAGTTTGTACCTCTGAATACGGCGTTATACTCTCGATACAGATGGATATGTCCCAAGAACATAAGCAATGCGGTAAAGAGTGTGACGTTATATCAATTAGTATCGTTCTGAAACGGTGTCACTCCCAATTCTATAATGCATACTTCGAATTATTGTTTCCATTTCCAATACTGTTTAGCGGATTTACTCCCGGAATTTCTGGTTTAGCTCTCGGAATCGCAGGTTAGGCGCAGCTAGTGACTTAGCCGTTCGTCTCTCGCAGGCGGTGGCAACGTTCTACAGCGATTTGACCCTCGATTACGATACTCAATCATGAAAATGTCGTGCTTCTCTGCTAATATGTCTACTAATATGTTTCAGGGAACGATAAGCATGACGCTCGCTACAGAAGGATAGGTTCTCCGGAAGCTATGTATTCGGTAAAAGGAATGACTTTATACAGATTAGCAATGATCACCGACGGCTTCATTCTCTGCTTTAGTATTCATAATGTGAAGTAAGGTGTCCCTTGCCAATAGTGATCAGCTGATTTACCCCCGGAATACCTGGTTTGACTCTCGGACTTATAGCAAAGGTTAAGCTATTGACTTAGCAAATCGTCTCTCACAGAAGGTGGCAACGTCCTCGAGTGGTTTGTCCCTCGATCTTCAAATTCATACATGAAATTAAGGTGCTCGTCACTAAAATGTATAATAATGCGGTTCTCTGAACACGAAGGTATACTCTCGATCCAGCGGCATAGCTTCTCTGAAGGTTAATTATTCAGGTAACCAGAATGACTTTACTCAAATTTGTCATGATCACCGACGGTTGGACGGCCTGCTTTAACATTCGAAGCATGAATTATGGTGTCCATTGCCAATAGTGTGCAGAGGATTCACTCCCGGAATACCAGGTTTGACTTTCGGAATCACAGGATAGTTGAAGCTACTGACTTGGCCGTTCGGTTCTCAGAGAAGGTGGTAACTATCTCGGAATCTTTGGGCCTAGATTATCTTATTTATAACGAAATTAAGGTGCCCATCACAAATTTGCTTACTAATTTGATCCTCTGATACTAAGTACTACTCCCGAAACGGCGAGTTTGCTTCACTGAAGGTAAGACAATCTGCTATGACCTCTACTAATTGGTTTCAGTGAGCAGTGAGCATGACTATCGCTACAGCGGGTTAGGTTCAAGATATGTAATGTATTCGGTGAAAAGAATGGCTCTATACGAATTTGTAAAGTTCTCCGACGGACTGACATTCTACTTTAATATTCATACCGAGAATTAGGGTGTCAATTGCCAATACTGTGGAGTGGATTCACACCAGGAATAAATGATTTGGCTATCGGAATCACAGGATAGGTGAAGCTATTGACATGGTCGTTTGACTCCCAAAGAGGTTGGGAACGATCTCGAACGGTTTGGCACTCTATTTTCTAATTGATACGTGAAAATAAGGTGTGCCTCTGCTATCATGTCTACTAATTTGTTTCCGTGAGCACTATGCATTTTACTCGCTCCAGCTGGTTAGGCTCTGGGACGGATAGCTACTCGTTAAAAAGTATAACTTTATAGCTATTGGTTGTGTTCTCCAACGGACTGACTCTCGACTCTAATATTCAGACGGGGAAACAGTCTGTAAATTGCCAATGCTGCTCAGCGGATTTATTCCTGGTATACAAAGGCTTGACTCTCGGAATCGCAGGATACGTGAAACTATTGATTTACCCGTTCGACTCAGAAGGGCAGTGATAAATTTCACGAGCGGCTTGACCGTCGATCTTCTAATTCGTACACGCAGTTAAGGTGACGGTCACAGAAAGGAATTGTCATTTAATTCTGTGAGCACGAACTTATACTCTCGATACCACGGATTATCTTCTTGGACGGTAAGGTTCTGGGTATGATGTTTGACTTTACAGCAATGAGCAACGTTCTCACACGATGTGACGCTCTATTTTAATATTCACTCGGCGAATTAAGGTATCTAGTGCCAATTCACTACAGCGGATTTACACCCGGCTTCTCTGGCTTGACTCTCGGAATCACAGGATAGGTGAAGCTATTGACAAAGCAGTTCAGCTCCCAATGAGGCCGGCAACGTTCTCGAATGGTTTGCCACTCGATCTGCTAATACATACATGAAATTAAGGTGCCCGTCACTGAAATGAATACTAAATTTTTTCTGTGAACAGGAACTTGCACTCTAGATAAAGTAGGTGACTTCCGCGGAATGTAAGGCTTTCGGTCAAACGTTTGATTTTATACTAATTGGTAATACTCACAAATTGTTTGGCTCCCTACTGTACGTTTCAAACCTTGAATTAAGGGGTCTATTGCCAATACTGCTTAGCACATTTACTTATGGATTACCAGGCTTGACCCTCGGAATCGCAAATATAGGTGATGCTATTGACTCTGCCGTTCGAAACTCAAAGGAAGTGGGAACGATCTGGAAAAGTTTGACCCCCGATATTCTAATTCGTTCATAAAAATAAGGTGTCAGTCACTGAAATGAATACCAGTTTCATTCCTTGAATACAATGTTCTACTCTCGATACAGTGGGTCAATTTTTCGGAGGTTAAAGTCTTTGGAAAAATGTTTGACTTTTGAGCAATTGGTATCGATCTTCAACGGGTTGAGACTGTACATTAATATACGAGCAGTAAATTGAGGTATCTATTGCCAATACTGCTGAGCGCATTTTCACCAGGCATCCCTCGTTTGGTTCTAGGAATCACACTATATGTGGAGCTATTGACGTATCTCTCACAGATGGTGGTAGCGTTCCTGAACCCTTTGACGCTCGATCTTCTAATTCATACATGAAATTAAGGTGCGCGTCACTAAAACGTATACTATTTTATTTCGCTGAAAACAAAGTTATACCCGCGATACAGCAGGTTATGTTCTCGGATGGTAAGGTATCCGGTTAGGAGTATGACGTTATATCAATTGGTAACGTTCACAAAAAGTTTGACGCTATACTTTCCTATTCAAACCGAGAACCGTGCCCTAACTATTCACGTAGATTGTCAAACCGTTGTAGACCTTTAACAATATGTATATAGTCATTCTTCTTCCTGATGGCGTTGTCCAACGAGAACCAAATCTGCCGTATCGGAAGTATAACTTCACGTTCTGAGAAACGTATTAGTTTACAATTTAGTGACGGGCACCCTTATTTCATGTATAAATTAGAAGATCGAGGGATAAAGAATCCGAGAACGTTAACACCGTCTTTGTGAGTCGGACGGCTGAGTCAATAGCTGCACCTATCCAGTGATTCGGAGCGTCAAACCAGGAATTCCGGGAGTCAATCCGCTGTACAATATTAGCATCACTCATCATACAGCAGGCAATTGATATTAAAGTACAGAGCCAAACCACTGTAGAACGTTACCTACTGGTATGTAGTCAAACTACTTACTGAAGGACTTACCCTCCCCGCACATTACCCACTGTACTGAGAGTAAAATTTTGTGACGAGAGAAGCAAAGTAGTATACATTTTAGTCTCTAGTATCTTAATTTCATGTATGAATTAGCCGATCGAGAGGCAACCTGTTCCAGCACGTCAAAACCAATATGCAGTGTCACACGTAGGAATCAATGGCTTCATCTATCCTGTGATTGCGAGGGTCAGACCAGATCATTCGGGTGTCAATCCACATTGCAGTATTGACGCATACACGTTAGTTCATGGCATAAATATTAATATTGAGCGTCGAACCGTCGGAGAGCATTACGAATTGGTATAACGTAATTCATTTAACTAATACGTTACCTTCCTGGTAACTGACCCGCTGCAGCGAGTGCCTTGCTTAGTGCTCACGGAAAACAAATTAGTAGAGATTTGGCAGACGGACACCTTATATTCATGTGTCAATAGGAAGATCGATGGTCAATCCGTTGCGAGTACGATAGCACCTTATTCGAGAGTTGAACTGCAAAATCAATAGCTACACCTATGCTGTGATACCGAGAGCCAAATCAGGTATTTCGTGAGTAAATCCGCTGTGCAGAATTGGCAATGGGCACCCTGGCTCACGATATACATATTAATGTACAGAGTCAAACCGTTGTAGAATGATACTTATTGGTATAATGTCAAACATTTTACCGAAAGCCTCACCTAACGAGAACAAAACACGTTGTATCGGGAGTGTAACTTCGTGCCGAGAGAAACAAATTTGTATACTCTTCAGGGACGAGCACCTTAATTTCATGTATGAATTAGATTAACGGGAGGCAAACTGTCCCAGAACGTTACAAGCATCTTTGAGTGACGCACAGGTATGTCAATAGCGTCACCTATCCTGATATTTCGATAGTCAAACCAGGTACGCTCGGATTCAATCCAATCAACAGCATTGGCAATAAACACCGTATATCGCGGTATCAAAATTATAGTTAAGGCTTTATCCGTTGGAGAACAATAACAGTTGCTATAATGTCAGCCTTTTTAACAATTGCCTTACGTTCCGAGAAATTATCCCCTGCACTGAGTATGTTGCTTAATGTTCACGGATACAAATTAGTTGACATTTTAGCAGACGGAAACCCTATATTCATGTATGTATAGAAAAATAGGCAGTCCAACCTTTCCGGAACGCTGCCACCTTCTTTGTGAATCGGACGGCAAAATCAAATGCTTCTCCCATCCTATGATTCCTAGAGCTAAACCAGGTATTCTAGGATTTAATACGCTGAACAATATTGGTAATGAACACCTTAATTCACGGTTTGAATATTGAAGGAGGGCGACAAACCATTTGAGAACGTTACCAATTGAAATAAAGTCAACCGTTTTACCGAAGACCTTGCCTTTTCGCGAACTTCTCCGGCTTCATCGATCGAATAAGTTCGTGTTCAGAGAAAGAAATTAATATTCGTTTGAATGACGGGCACCTTAACTTTGCGTATGAATTAGGAGGTCGAATGTCATACTGCTCGAGAACGTTACCACCATCTACGAGAGAGGAACGGCTATGTTAATAGCCTCACCTATCATGCGATACCTAGAGCCAAACAGGATACTCCAGGAGTGAATCGGCTGAACAATATTGGCAATTGACACCATAATTCTAGCCATGAATATTAATGTTAGAGTGTTAGATTGTCATGCCGTCGAAGAACAGTACCAAATGGTAGAAAGTCATTCTTTTTCACCAATACCTTACATTCCGAGGACACAACTCGTCGTAGCGATTGCCATGCTTAGTTCCCACGGAGAAAAATTACTAGACAATATAGCAGAAGCACTCCATATTTTTATATTCGAAGGAGAAGATCGTGAGGCAAACCCATGCAGAACTTTACCACCATCTTTCAGAATCGTACATCTATGAAAAAGATTTAAGTATCCTGTGATTCTGAGAGCCATGCCAGGTATATCAAGAGTAAATACGCTGCACTGTAATGACAATGGTCACTTCATTTCACGGCATGGATATTAAAGCAGAGATTCAGGTCGATGGAGAACGTTATAACTTGGAATTGAGTCAAACTTCTCGCCGAAAACCTTTTCCTGCGGGAATGTAACCTGCTGCAGCGCGAGACTAGCTTCATGTTCACCCCACTAATAAGTTGGTATTGTAGCAGATAGGTCACCTTAATTTAATGTACGGGTAAGCAGATCGAGAGTCAAGCCGTTCGAGAACGAAACCATCTTTCTTGAGAGCCGCACATCTAAGTCAGTGCTTCCACGTAGCGTATGCTTCCGAGACTCAAACCAGGTATTCCGGGAGTAAATCCACTGAATAGTATTGGCAAGGGCGCCATAATTCACGATTGATTATTAACTTAAAGCGTCAGACAGCTGCAGACCGTTATATACTCGTATAAGGCCATTACTTTTACCGAATACCTTACCTTCCGACAACCCAACTGGCTGTAGCGAGTGTCTTGATTAATGTTAACGGAAACAAATTAGTAGACATGTTAATAGGTGGACACCACAATTTCATTTATAAATACCAAAATCGAGAGCCAAATCGAGAGAAAACGATACAAACCTTGAGACTCGAACTGCTGTGTCAATAGGCTCAGAAATCCTGTGATTCCGAGAGTGAAACCAGATATAGCACCAGTAAATCCGCTGAACAATATTGGCATCATACACCCTATTTCGCGGTATAAATATTATAGCCCAGAGTCAAGCCCTTGTACATCGTTACCTACTGCGATGTTGTGAAACTTTTTACCGAAGGCCTTACTTTCCGAGAACCAAACTCGCTGTATCGAGAGTACATCTTTGTGTTCTGTAAAAGACATTAGCATTCGTTTCAGTGGCGAGTAACTTAATATCGTGCGTGAAATGAATTATCAATGATCAAACCGTTCGAGAACGTTACCACCTTCTGTGGAGATGAACTGCTATGTAAATAGCTTCACATATACTGTGATTCTGAAAGACAAACCAGCTATACCGAGAGCAAATACGTTGTACAGTATTGGCAATGGATGCCCCAACTCATGGTTTGAATATTAAAGCAGGCGGTGAATCCGTTGTAGAACATTACTTATTCTTCTAGGGCTAAACTTCTTACAGACCGAATTTCCCTTCGAAAAACTGACCTGCTGTTTCGAGAGTATAACACCGTGTTCAGAGGTACCATATAGTCTTCATTCCAGTGACAGGCACCATAACTTCATACACGAATTGGAAGATCGAGTGTCAAATCTCTCGTGAACGTTGCAAACTTCTGTGAGAGACGACCGGCTTAGTCAATAACTTCAAGCTTCCAGCGATTCCGGGAGTCAAGCCAGGTATACCGGGAGTAAATCCGCTGATCAGTATTGGTAGTAAAGCCTTCTTTCATCATTCATATGTTAAAATAGAGAGTCAGGGCGTTTGAGAACGTTACCACCCTCTTTGAGCGTAGAACGGATAAGTCACTAGCTTCACCTATCCTGTTATTCGGAGAGTCAATCCTGGTATATCAGAAGTACGTACGCTGAACAATATTGACAATATATACCCTAATTCACGACATGAATATTACAGTAGAAGGTCAATCTGTTGGAGAACACTACCAATTGGTATAAAATTATTCTTTTTACCGAACACATTACGTTCCTATAACCTAACTCGCTGTAGCGAGTGTCATGCTTAGTGCACAGGGAAAGAAATTAGTAGACATTATAGCGGACGAACAACACATGCCTGTGTATAAATATCAGTATCGAGAGTCAAAGCGTTCGAGAACGTTACCACCTTTTGTGAATGACGAAAGGCTACGTCAATATTTTCACGTATGCTGCGATTCCGATCGTGAAACCAAGTATTCCAGATGTTAAGCCGCTGAGCAGAATTGGCAATAGAGACCTTAATTAATCTTTTGAATATTAAAAGCAGGCCGTCAAGCCGCTGTAGAGCATTATCTATGTATGTAGGGTTAAACTTCTTACGAAATGCCTTACCCTCCAAAAAACTAACTCGCTGTATCGTGAGTATAGCACCATGTTCAGTGGCATGAACTAGTATAATTTACTGACAAGGACCATAATTTCATGCATGCATTAGAAGATCGAGCGTCAAACCGTGTTACAACGTTACCACCTTCTCTGCAAGACGGACGGCTAAGTCAATAGTCTCACCTATCCCGTGATTCCGAGGGTGAACCCGGGAAAACCGAGAATATGTCCGCTGAAGAGTATTGGCAATTGACAACTTAATTCACTGTATGAGTGTTAAAGTAGAACGTCAAACCGTTTTGAGAATGGTACGAATTTCTAAAACGCCATACTGCTTAACGGATGCCTTACCCTCCGAGTGTATATCCCACTGAATCGTGAGTATAACTTCGGATTCAGGGAAACAAATTAGGAGACGTTTTAGCACGATCAGATATTTTCCATGTATGAATAGAGAAATCGCGAGTCTAACCGTTGGAGAACGGTCCCACTTTATTTGAAAGTCGCCCATCTAAGTCAATAGTTTCACCTATCGTGTGATTGCAGGAGTCAGACGACGTAGTCTAGGAGTAAACGCGCAGAGCAATATTGGCAACGGACACCTTAATTCACGGAATGAATATTATGGTTCAGATTCAAACCGTCGGTGAACATTACCAGTTGGTATAAATGCATTCTTTTTAACCTATACCTTACATTCCGAGAACGCACGCGGCCCTAGCGATTTTCATTCTTCGGGTTCACAGGATCGAACTAGTAGACATTTTAGAAGACGGACACCTTATTTTCATGTATGAATCGAATAATCGGGTGTCAAACCATTTCTGAACGTTATCTCCTTCTTTGACAATCGTACATCTAAGACAATAGCTTCACGTATCCTGTGATACCGAGAAACACTCCAGACGTATCAGGAGTCAATCCGCTGTACAGTTACGGCAATGGGCAACTTATTTCGCAGTTCGTAAATTAAAGTAGAGCGTCCAACAGTTTGGAAGGTTACAAATTTCTATAACATCACTCTCCATACGGGATACCTTACCTTTCGAGAAAATAAACTGCTGTGTCATGGGTGTAACTTTGTGTACAGATAAACAAATTAGTTGACACTTCAGCAGACGCGCACCCCAATTTCATGTATGTATGCTACCACCTTCTCTGAGAGACGTACGATTAAGTCAATAGCTTCACCTATTCTGTCATACCGAAAGTCAAACAGAGTATTCCGGGAGCAAATGCGCTGGACAGTTTTGTCACTGTACACCTTAATCGACGGTTTGAATATTAAAGTGGAGGGTCATAGCATTTGAGAACATTACCAGTATACTTAAAGTCAATATATTTACCGAACAACTTACCTTCCGTGAGCCTAACCCGCTGTATCAAGTGTATAACTACGTCTACATGAAAGAAAATTAGTTTATATTTTAGTGACGGCACCCTTAACTTCAGGCGCGAATTAAATGATCGAGGGTTAAACAGTATGAGAACAATACCTTCCTTCCTTGAGCGTCGATCGGCCAAGTTAATAGCTTCACCAATCCGGGGATTCCGATATTCAAGCCAGGTACTCAGGGAGTAAATGCCCTATACAGTATTAGAAATAAACACATTAATACAGGTATTGAATACTAAGCTGGAGGTCAATATGCTGCAGGACGATACCTATTGGTGTAGCGTCTAATTTTTTGCAGAAACCTTACCTCCCGTGAACCTTTCTCGCCTTATCGGGAGTATAATTTCGTGCTCGAAGAAACACATTAGTATACATTGTAGTGACTGGCACCTTGACTTCGTGTATGAACCAGAATATCGAGGGTCAAACCGTTACAGAACGACACCAACTTCTTAGAGGGTCAAGCGGCTAAGGCCATAGCCTCACATATCCTGAGATTACGAGAGTCAAACCATGTATTCGCGGAGTAAATGCTCTAATTTGCTACCTTGAACACTGATCAAGACACTTTCTGCAGCGGGTTGGAATTCTCGGAAGGTATGGCCATCGGTGAAGAGTTTGACGTCATACGAATAGGTACCGTTCTACAAAGACTTGACGTGCGACTTTAAATTCGAACCGCGAATTAATATATCTATTGGCAATACTTTTCAGCGGATTTAATCCTGGAGTGCCTGATTTTAATCTACGAATCCCAGGATGGGTGAAGCATTTGAATTAGCCGTTCGACTCTCAACGAAGTTGGTCAGGATCGCGATACATTTGACAATCGATCTTCTAATTCATACAGGAAATTTAGGGTCCCGATACTAAAACGGATACCAATTTCTTTCTCTGAGCACGAAGTCATACTCTGTATACAGCAGTTTATGTTCTCTGAAGGTAACGACTTCGGTAAAAAGAGTGACTCTGTACCAATTGATAATGATCTCCGACAGTATGACTCTATTACTTAATGCTCATACCGTGAATTATGGTGTCAGTTGCCTAGCCAGTTTAGCGGATTTACTCCGAAATGACTTGTTTGACTCTCAGAATCGCAGAATGGGTGAATCTGTTGACATAGCCGTTCAACTCTCAAAGATGGTGGTAACGTTCTCGATCAGTTTGCCTCCAGATCTAATTCATACACGAAATTAAGGCGCCCGTCGCATATATGTGTACCAATTTGTCTCCCTCAACACAAAGTTATAATCTCGATACAGCGGGTCAGCTTCAAGGAAGGTAATGCTTTCGGTATAAAGTTTTACACTATAACAATAAGTAACTTTCTGCAACAGTATGGCGGTCTGCTTTAATATTCGTACAGTGAATTAAGGTGTCCATTGCCAGTAGTGTACAGTGCAATGAACTCCGTGGTACCTGGTTTGACTCTCGGATTCACAGGATAGGTGAACATATTGACTTTGCCGATGGATTAGCGAAGGTGATGGTAACCATATCGATCGGTTTGACACTCGATCTTCTAATTCATGCATGAAGTTAAGGTGCCTGTCACTGAAATGGCGACTAATATCTTTCCCTGAACACGAAGTTATACCCACGATACAGCGAGATATGTTCTCAGAAGGTAGGGTTCCCCGCAAGGAGCATGACGTTATACCAATTGGTAACGTTCTCAAGCGGTATCACCCTCTACATTAATATACAAGCTGCGACTTAAGTTGTCCATTGCCATTACTGTACAGTGGATTTGGACTCGTGATGCACCTGGTGTGACGCTCGGAATCACAAGATAGGTGAAGCTATTGTCTGAGATCTGCGATTCTCACAGAAGATTGTAACGTTCTGGAACGGATAAACTCCCGAATATTCGATTCGTACATGATAACAAGGAGCTAGTAGGCTAAAATGTCTACTGATTCGTTTCTGCGAACACGAAGATGGACAATCACTACAGCGGCTTGCGTTCTCGGAAACTAAGGTATAGGTTAAAAACAATGACTTTATACAAGTTGGTAGTGTTTTCCGATGGTTTGCCTCTCATCCTTAACATTCATGCCGTGCATTAATGTGTCTAATTCCAATACTGTGCAGCGGACTTACTCTCGGAATACCTGGTTTGACCTTCGGAATAACAGGATAGGTGAAGCTATTGACTTCGCCGATCGACTCTCAAAGCAGATGGTAACATTCTCGAACGGTATGACACTCGACCTCCTAATTCATACAGGAAATTAAGGTGTCCGTCGCTAAAATGGATACATTAGGCTTCTCTGAACACGAAGTTATACTCTGTATACGGCGTGTTATCTTCTCGTAAGGTAAGGCCTTTGGCAAAAAGTTTCATTCTATACCAATTCGTAACATTCTACCACGGACTAACTCGAGACGTCAATATTTGCGCCGTTAAATAGGGTGTATTCGCCAATACTGCACAGCGCATTTATTCTCGGAATACCTGGTTCGACTCTCGGAATCGCAAGATACGTGAAACTATTGACATAGCCGCTCGTATCTGAAAGAAGGTGGGAGCGTTCTGGAACGGTTTGCCTCTCGACCTTCTTATGCATACATGAAATTATGGTGCCAGTCACTACAATGTATACTTATTTGTTTCCGTTGACACTAAGCAATACACTCTCTGCAGCGTGTTAGGTTCTCGATAGGAAAGGTAATTGATGAAACGTTTGATTTTATACCAACTGCTAACGATCTCAAACGGTTTCACGCTCTAATTTAATATTCAAACCCCGAGCTAAAGTGTTCATCACCAATAGTGGACAGCGTATTCACTTCCGGTCCACCTGGTTTGCCTATTGGAATAGCAGGTTAGCTGCAGCATTTGACCTAGGAGTCCGACTCTCAAACATGGTGGTAAGGCCATCGAATTGTTTGACATTATATCTTCTAATTCATACATCACATTAAGGTGCTCGTTACTAACTTGTATGCCAATTTGTATCTTTGATCGCGAATTTATACTCTCGATGCAGCGGGTCAATTCCTCGGAAGGCAAGGCCATCGGAAGGACGTTTGCCTTTATATCATATTGTAACGATCTCAAACGGTTTCCCGCTCTACTTTAATATTCGAACCGCGAATTAAGGTATCCATGATGAACAGTGCACTACGGAGTGACTCCCCTTATTCCTGGTTTGCCTATCGGAAGAGCAGGATAGGTGAAGCTATTCACTCAGCCTTTCGACTCGCAAGGTAGGTGGAATCGATCTCGAACGGCTTAACCGCCGATTTTTCTATTCATACATGAAAATAAGGTGCCCGTCTGCTATCATGTTTACTAATTTGTTTTAGAGAGTATTAAGAATGACACTCGCTAATGCGAGATAGGTTCAAGGAAGGTAATGTATTCCTTGAAAGAATGAGTCTATAACAATTGGTAGTATTCTTCGACGGATTGAACTTCTGCTGTAATATTCGTAGCGTGAATTAAGGTGTTCGTTGCCAATAGTGTTCAGTGGATTGACTCCCGGAATACGTGCTTTGACTCTTGGAATCATGGAATAGGTGAAGCTGTTGACTTAGTTGCTCGTCACTCACAGAAGGTCGTATCGTTGTCGAACGGTTTTACCCTGGACCTTCCAATTCATTCATGATATTAAGATCCTGTCAATGGAGTGTCTACGAATTTGCATCTCTGATTACGAAATTATACTCTCGATGAAGCCGGTGAGATTCGCGGAAGATAACGCCTTCGATATACGTTTTACTTTATACCAATTAGTAACGCTCTAAAACGGACTGACACTCTCCTTTTATATTCAAACCGTGAATTAAGGTGTCTGTTGCCATTACTGCGCAGCGAATTTACTCCACGAATACCTGTTTTGACACTCGGAATCGCAGGACAGTTGAAGGAATTGACTCAGCCATTCGAATCTCTAAGAGGATACTAACGATCTCGGACGGTTTGACACCTGATCTTCTAGTTCATACATGAGCTTACGGTGCCTGCCACTATAATATATACTAATGTGTATCTCTGTTCACCAAGTTATACTCTCGATGCAGCAGGTTATGTTCTTGAATGGTAAGGTCTACGGTAAAACTTTTGACATTATGCCATTACATAACGTGCAACCACGGTCTGACGCTCTACTGTGAGATGCAATCTGTGAATTTAGGTGTGCATTGTCAATGCTCTTCAGCGTATTTACTCCAGGAATGCCAGGCTTGACGCTCGGAATCGCTACTACATGTAATGTTACTGACTCAGCCGTTCGACTCTCAATGATTGTGGTAAAGGTCTACAATCGTTTCACTATTAATGCTCTATTTCATATTTGCAAATGTGGTGTGCTTCAGATATAATGTCTACTCATTTGTTTCCGTGAGCAGTAAGTATGACACTGGCTTCAGCGTGATAGGTTCTAGGAGGGGTGTGCATTCGGTAATAAGAATGACTCTATACCAATTGTCAATATTCTCCGACTGTTTGACCTTATACTTAATATTCATAGCGTGAAACACCGCTGTGCCTATTGCCAAGACTGTGCAGCGGATTGACGGCTGGAATACCTGATTTGACCCTCGGAATTACTGGATGGGTGTATCGATTGATTCAGAAGTAGGAGTCTCGATCCAGCTGAATCGAGAGCATAATTTCGTGATCTAAGCAGCAAATTAGTATGCGTTTTAGTGACAAGCACTGTCGTTTCAAGTATGAATTCGAAGATCGTGTGCCAAACTGTCCCAGAATGTTACCACCTTCCTTGAAAATCGCGCAGCTATGTCAATAGCTTCATCTATCCTGTGATTGCGAGAGTCACACTAGGTGTTCCGGGAATAAATCCTCTGAACAGTATTGGGAATAGGCTCCATAATTCACGCTTTGAATATTAAGATAGAGCGTCATACCCGGTGAGAACGATACCTATTTCTATAAATTCAAACGTTTTCCAGAAAGCCGTACCGTGCGAGAAACTAACTCGTCGTGCCAAAAGTATAACTTCGTGTTTAGAGAAACACATTCGAATACATTCAATTGATGCCACATTAAATTCATGTATGAATTAGAATATCGAGTATCAAACATTTCGAGACCGTTACCACCTTCTTTTATAATTGAACGGATATGTCCATAGCGTCACCAACCCTGTGATTCCGAGTGTCAAACATGGTATTTCGGGAGTAAAGCCGCTGAAGAGTATTGCCATTAGACACTCTATTTCACGTTAGAAATATTAAAGTACAGAGCCAATCCATTTGAGAACGTTACCAATTAGAATAAAGTCAAATGTTTTACTGCATCCCTTACACGCCGAAGCCTATCGAATTGTATCGAGTGTATAACTTAGTGTTCAGAGGAAGAAATTTGTATATATTTTAGCGACGGGCACCTTATCTTTATGTATGAATAAGAGGATCGCTTTGTCAAACCGTGCGAAGACGGTACAGCCTTCTTTGAGAGACGAACTGTTAAGCCAATAGCTGCAACTATCCTGCGATTCCGAGCAACAGACCTAGGTTTTGTTTCTTTAATAATACCTACTAGTATAGAGTCAAACACTTTACAGATAGACTTACCGTCCGAGAGGCTAATCCGCTGTATGTAGTGTATTGATACGTGATTAGGTATACACATTATTAACCATCTTAGTGCCGGGGACCTTAATTTCATTATGAATAATGAGATCGCGTATCAAACCATTCCAGGAAGTTACCTCCGTCTGTGAGAGACGAACGAATAAATAAATATCTTCATCTATTCCGTAATTCCGAGAATCAACCCGGGAAATCTGAGATTAAGTTCGCTGAAAGTATTGCCAGCAGAGACCTTATTTCAACGTTTGAATAAGAATGTGGAGCGTCAAACCGTTTGAGAGCATTGCCAATTGGTATAATGGCAAATTCATTACCGATGGCCTTAATCTCGGAGTAGTAAACTCGCGGTTTCGAGAGTACAACTTCGTCGAGAACGAAATTAGTATTCAATTCAGTGACGGACACGTTTCCTTCATGTATGAATTAGAATGTCGATGGTCAAACCGATCGGGAACGTTACCACACTCTGTAAGAGACGAACGGCTACGTCAATATCTTATCCTGTCTTGGGATTCGGAGAGGCAAACCAGGTATTCCGGCAGTAAATCGGCTGAACAGTATTGGAAATATACACCTCAATTTACGATTTGAATATTAAAGTTGTGCGTCAAATCTTTTGTGAGCGTTACCTACTTGTATAAAGCAAAACGATTTAACGAAGGCCTTACCTTACGCGAACCTCAGCCGCTTCATCGAGAGTGTAACTTAGTGTTCACAGAAATAACTCAGTATTGATTTCAGTGACGCGCTGCTTAACTTCATGTATGGATTAGAAGATCGAGGGTCAATGCGTTCGGGAATGATACCACCACCTTTGAGTGTCGAACGGCTAAGTGAATAGCTTCACCTATGGTCTTATTCCGAGATTCAAATCTGGAATTCCGGGAGTAAATCCGCTGAACAGTATTGGCAATAAACGCCTTCATTCGCGGATTGGATATTGAAATAGAGCGTCCAACCGTGTGAGAACGTTACCAACTGATACAAGGTCAAACGTTCTATCTGTAAGCCTTTCCGACCGAGAAGCAAACCCACCGTGTGGAGCGTAGAACGTAATGTTTAGAGAAACACATTAGTACTCAATTTAGCGACAGCACCTTAACTTCATGTATGAGCAATAAGGTCGAAAGTTATACCGTTCG
Source organism: Euglossa dilemma (assembly GCA_002201625.1). NCBI lineage: Eukaryota > Metazoa > Arthropoda > Insecta > Hymenoptera > Apidae > Euglossa > Euglossa dilemma. The sequence goes on from NIJG01000172.1 coordinate 226,267, forward strand.
ACTTCGTTACCACCTTCATGGAGTCGCATAGATAGGGCAATAGCTTCACCTAAACTGTGTTTCCTAGAGTCAAACAAGTCATTACTGCAGCAAAATCCGCTGAATTATAAATGCAAATGACACCATAATTCACGGTATTAGTATTAAAGTAGAGAGTCAAACTGTCGGAGACCATTATCAACTGGTATAGTGTCAATCATTTTACTGAAGGCCTTGCCTTACGAGAATTTAACACGCTGCATCGAGATAATAATTTCGAGTCCAAGGAAAGAAATTAGTATGCATTTTAGCGTCGTACACCTTAATTTCATGTACGAATTAGAAGACCGAGGTTCAAACCGATCCACAATGTTACGACCTTCTTCGAGAACCGAACTTCGAGATCAATAGCTACAACTATCCTTTGATTCCGAAGCTCAAGGAAGGTATTCCGGGTGTCAATCTTCTTCACACTACTAGCAACGGACACCTTAATTTACGGTACGAATATTAAGATTGAGCGAACAAACCATTGTAGAATTTTACCTATTGATGTAAAGTCAAACTCTTTGCAGAAAGCCTTACCTACCGTGAACCAAACCCGCCGTATCGAGAGTACAACTTTTTGCTCAATGAGACGCATATGATTTCATTTTGGCAACGGGCATCCTAATTTCATGTATGGATTAGAAGGTCGATAGGCAAACGGTTCGAGAACGTTACCACCTCGTTTGGGATTCGAATGGCTAAGTTAATTGCTTCACGTATCCTGGAATTCCAAAAGGCAAACTAGCTACTCCTGGAGGAAATGCCAGTTCAGTATTGGCAATATACCCCTCAATTTTCGAAATGAATGTTAAAGCAGACCGTCATACCGTTGCAGAGCGTTACATAATTGTATAAACCTATACTTCTTACAGAAGATCTAACCTTCAGAGACGCTAACCCTCTATATCCAGGGTATTACTTCTTGATCAGAGAAGCAAATTAGTGAACATTTCGGTGACGCGTACCTTAATTTCATTCATGAATTAGAAGATCGAGGGTCAAACCGTTCGACACGTTACCAACTTCTACGATAGTCGAACGGCTAAGCCAATTGCTTCACCTATCCTTTGATTCGGAGACTTAAACCAGGTATTCCTGGAGTACATCCGCTGAACAGTATTGGCAATGGACACCTTGATTCACGGTTTGAATATTAAAATCGAGAGTCTATCCGTCGGCGAACATTACCAATTCGTATTAAGTCATTCTTTATACCGAATAAATTACCTTCTGAGTACCTAACACACTGTAGCGAGGTGTTGGCTTATTGCTCACGGAAACAAATTACTAGACAATTTACTGGACAGACACCACATTTGTGTGTACAGATATCAACCTCGGGAATCAAAGCGTTCGTGAATGATACCAGTATCTCTTTGCGTCGCACAGCTAATTCAATAACATCACATATTCTGTGCTTCCGGGAATCATAGCAGGTATGCCTGGAGTAAATCTACTAAACAGTATTGGCAATAGAAACCGTAATACACGGAATGAATAATACAGCAGACCGTGAAGCCGTTATAGAACGATATATATTGGTATATAATCAAACACTTTACCGATAGCCCTACCTCTAGAGAAGTCAAACCAGGTTTTCCGGGAGCAAGTCCGCTGAAGAGTTTTGGCAATAGACAGTTTAGTTCACGGATTGAATAGTAAAGTAGAGCGACAAACCCTTTGAGAGCTCTACCTATTGATTTAAAGTCAAATGTATTACCGGATGCCTCACCTTCTGCATACCCCACCGGTTTCATCGAGAGAATAAGTTCGTGTCCAGAGAAAGAAACTCCTATTAATTTCCTTGATGGCATCTTAACTTGATGTATGACTTAGATGGTCGAGGGCCGAACGGTTCGAGAACACTACCTCCATCTGTGAGAGTCAAACGGCTACGATAGTAGCTTCACAAAATCCAATGATTGCGAGAGTCAAACTAGGTGTTCCGGGATTAAATCCTCTGAACAGTATTGGGAATAGGATCCATAATTCACGGTTTGAATATTAAAATATAGCATCAAGCCGTTTGAGAACGATACTAATTTCTATAAAGTCAAATGTTTTACCGGATGCCATACCGTCCAAGATGCTAACACGCCGTATCGAAAGTAAAGTTTCGTGTTCAGGGAAACACATTATAAGCATTTTAGTGTAGGGGATCATAATTTCAGTATGAATTAGGAGACCAAGGTTCAAACCGTTCGAGAAAGTTACCACCTTCTGAGGAAGCGATCGGCTAAGTCAATAGCTTCACATATCCTGTGATTCCGAAAGCTGATCCAGATATTCCGGGAGTAAGTCCACTAACGAATATTGACAATAGACGCTTTAATTAACGGTTTGAGTATTAAAGTAGACCGTCAAATGGTTATTGGGCGTTACCTATTGCTATGGAGTCAAACACTTTACCGACAGACTTACCTACGGAGAAGCTAACCTGCCGTATCGGGAGTATAACATCGTGTTGAGAGAAGGAAATTAGTATTTATTTGTGTGAATAGCACCTTAACATCATGTGTCAATTAGAAGATTGAGCGCCTAACCATTTGAGAACGTTGCCAACTTCTTTCACCGTCGATCGTCTAAGTCAATAGCTTCACCTATCAAGTGATTCAGATAGTCAAACTAGGTATTCCGCAAGTAAAAGCGCTGAACAGTACTCGCGAAAGACACCTTAATTGACGTTATGAATAATAAAGGAGAGAGTCAATCCGTTGGAGATCATAACCAATTTTTATAAAGTCATACTATTTACCGAGTACCTTACCTTCCTAGAACCGAACCCGCTGGATCAAGTATCATGCTTGGTACCCGCGGGAACCAATTGGTAGACTTTTTGGCAGACGCACAGCTTAGTTTCATGTATGAATAGCAGGATAGGGAGTCCAACCATTGCAGAACGATTCCACCTTCTTCGAAAGCCCCACATCTATGTCAATAGCTTCTCCTTTCCTATGATTGCGTGAGTCAGAACACGTATTCTAGGCCTAAATGCGCTGATCAATATTGGCAATAGATACCGTAACTCACGGCATGAATAGTAAGGTTGAAAGTCAAACTGCTGAGAACAATACCAATTGGAATAAAGTCATTCTTTTAAACCTATACCCTACATTCCCAGAACCTTACCCGCAATAGCGGGTGTCATGCTTACTGCTCACGGAAACCAATTAGTAGACATTATATCTGGGACTCACCTCAATTTCATGAATGAATAAGAAGATACAGAGTCGTACCGTTAGAGAATGTTACCACCCTCTTTAAGTTCCAAACGACTAAGTCAATAGCTTCACATATCCTATATTCCGAAAGTCTACCCAGATAATCCGAGCGTAAATGCGCTGAAGAGTATTGGAAATAGATAACTAAATTCGCGGATGGATATCAAAGTTGTACGTCACACCGTGTGAGAAAGTAACTAATTCCTTTAAAATCAAACGCTTTACTGAATGCCTCACCGTCCGAGAAGCTAACCCGCCGTATTTAGAGTATTGTTACGTGTTTAGGGAAACTCATTAGTAAACATTTTAGTGGGGGGCGTTAATTTCATTATGAATAAGAAGATGGTGAGTCAAACCATTCGAGAAAGCTGCCATCTTGTCTGAGATTCGAAAGGGTAAGGCAATAGCTTCACCTATCCTGCGGTTGCGAGAGACAAATCTGGTTAAATCTGCTATAGCGTATTCGCGATAGACACCTCAATTCGCGGTATGAACATTAATGTAGAACGGCAAATCGTAGGAGAACTTTTCCAATTGCTATGATACAAACTTCCTACCGAACTCCATACTTTTCGCGAACCAAACCCGCTGCACCGAGGGTATAACTTCGTCCTCAGAGGTTCAAATTAGTAAACATTTTAGCGACTGAAACATTAATTTCAATATGAATAAGGAGATCGAGTGTCAATCCGTTCGAGAAGGTTACCACATACTTTGAGATTTGAGCGGCTGAGTCTATAGCTTCATACATCCTGTGAATCGGAAAGTCAAACGAGTAATTTCGGGAATAAATGCGCTGTACAGTATGCGTAGTGGATACCTTAATTCGCGGATTGCATATTAAAATAGTGCGTCACACCGTTGTAGAACGTTACATATTTGCATACTGTCAAACTTATTATCGAATGCCTTACGTTCGGAGAATATATCCCGTTGTATCGAGAGTATAAGTTCGTGTGCAGAAAAGGTAATTAGTATACATATTAGTGACATGCGCCTTAATTTCAGGTATGAATAAGAAAGTCGGTAGTAAAACCTTTTAAAAGCATTTACACCTTTCTTGCGAGTCGCATAGCTAAGTCAATGTCTTCACGTATCCTGTCATTCCGAGAGACATACAATTTATTCCGTGAGTAAATTCAATGAACAGTATTGGCAATAAACGCCTCACTTCACGGTATGTAAATCAAAGTAGGGGGACAATCCGTTCGAGATCGTTTTCAATTGTTATAGAGTAAAACGTTTTAACGAACACTTTACTTTCCGCGAACGTAGCTCGCTGTATCGAGAGAGTAACCTCATGTTCAGAGATACAGATTAGTACACATTTTAGTGAGGGGCACCTTAATTTCATTTATGAATATGATGGTCATGTGACAAACCACTGGAGAACGTTACGACCTTTCTTGAGTGTCGCACAGAGCTTAGTCGATAGCTTCACATATCCTGTGATACCGAGAGTCACAAAAGGTAACTCTGGCGAAAATCCGCAGAACTGCTTTTCAGTAGACACCATAATTCACAGTATGAATATTAAAGTAGAGAGTTAATCCCACGGAGAACATTATTAATTGGTATAAAGGCATTTTTATCCGAATAACTTTCCTCCTCTCAACTTATCCCGCTGTATCGAGAGTATAACGTCGTGTGGAGAGAAATATATTAGTATACCTTTGAATTACGGGAACCTTATTTTCATATATGAGTAGAAAAATAATGACTAAAACCTTTTGAGAACGTTGCCAGCTTCTTCAAGTGTCGAACAACTAAGTTAACAGCTTCACCTATTATGTGATACCAAGAGTCAAACAAGGTAATCCGCGTGTAAACCCGCTGTGTAGTATTGGCATTAGACACACAATTTCGAGGTATAGGTTTTGAAGAGCAGGGTCAGTGCGTTGTAGATAATTACTCTATTGCAATATATTCACGCATTTAACCGAAGGCCTTATTTTCCGAGAAGCTAACCCGCTGTGTCGAGAATATTACTTCGTGCTCAGAGAAAGAAATTAGTAATCATTTCGGTGACGGGCACGTTAAGTTGATGTATGGATGAGAATATCGATGGTCAAGCCGTCCGAGAATGCTACGACCATAGTTGAGAGTTGAACGGCAAAGTCTATTGTTTCACGTATCTTCTGACACCCAGATTCAAATTAAGCAATCCGGGATAGAGACCGCTGAAGTGTATTGGCAACTGACATCTGCATTCGCGGTATGAATATTAATGTAGAGAGTCAAACCGATGGAGGGCATTACCAATGCGCATAAAGTGATTCCTTTTACCGAATACCATACCTTTCGAGAACCTAACCCGATGTAGGGAGTGTTATGCTTAATGTGCACGGAATCAAATTAGACCTATTAGCGCATGCACCACATATTTGTGTATAAATATCATGATCGAGAGACAAAGCGTTCGGGAAAGTTACCACCATTCATGAGAGGCGAACTGCTAAGACAATAGCTTCAGTTATCCTGTGACTTGGAGAAGCAATGCAAGTATTCCGGAAGTAAATCCGCTGAACAGTATAGGTAATAGACACCTTAAATCACAGGTTGAAAACCAAAGAAGGCAGTCAAGCCGTTGTAGAACATTACCTATAGGTGTAGAGTCACACTACCCTGTCCCTGTCCCTCCGAAAAACTAACTCGCTGTATTGGGTGTACAATACCCTGTTCAGAGTTACGAACAAGTATACATTTACTGATGAGCACCATAATTTCATGCTCGAATTAGGAGGTCGAGTGTCAAACGGTTCGAGAACGATACCACGTCCTGTAGAGACGAACGGCTAAGTCAATAGCTTCACAAATTCCAAAATTCCTAGAGTCACATTAGGTATTCCGAGAGTAAATTCGCTGAACAGTTTTGCAATAGACACTTTATTACACGGTATGAATATTAAAGTAAAACGTCAAACCGTCGTAGAAAATTACCTAATCGTATATGGTCATTCTTCTTAGCGAATGCCATACCATAAGAGAACCTAATCCGCTCTAGCCAGTGCCTTACTTATTTTACACAGACTCAAATCAGTAGACGTTATAGTAGAAGCACGCAATATTTTCATGTATGTACAGAATTATCGAGAGTCAAACCGTTAGCGAACGATCCCATCTTCTTTTAGATTCGAACGGTCAATTCATTAGGTTCACCTATCCTGCTATTGCGATAGGCAAACCAGGTGGACCGGGAGTCAATACGCTGTACGCTATTGGTAATTGACACCTTCATTAACGGTATGAATATTAAGGTAGAGCGTGAAACCGTATGAGAACGTAACCAGCTGTTATAAGGTCAATCGTTTTCCCAATAACCTCACCTATCGACAACCTATCCCGCAGCAGCGTGTGTGTAGCTTAGTGTAAACGGAATCAAATTAGAATACATTGAACGTTTCCACCTTCTTTCAGAGTCGAACGGCTGGGTCAAAAGCTTCAGCTATCTTGTGATTCCGTAGAGTGAAGGCTGGTATTCCAGAAGTAAATCCGCGTACCAGTACTGACAGCGGACACCATAATTCACGGTGCGAGTATTAAAGTATAGAGTCAAACCATTGTAGAACGTTACTTATTGGTATAGAGCCAAACATTTTACCGATAGCCCTACCTTCGGAGAAGCAAACCCGCCACATCGGAAGTACAAAATTGTGATAAGGGAAAGAAATTAGTAATCATTTCAGTGACGGGCACCTGGAGTTGGTGCATGAATTACAAGATCGAGGGTGAAACCGCTCGAGAAATTTGCCAGATAGTGTGAGCTACGAACAACTAATACAATAGGTTCACCTATCGAGTGGTTCGGAGAGTCAAACGAGGTATTTCGGCAGAAAGTCCGCGGAAGTGTTTCCGCAATAGGCTAATCAATTCACGGGCTGCATATTAAAATAGTGCGTCAAACCGTTTGAGAACGTTATCAATTTCTATAAAAGTCAAACGCATTACCAAAGGAAAAAGAAAAAATAATCCGTTGTGTCGAGAGTATACCTTCGTGTCCAGAAAATGAAATTGGTCCTCATTTCAGTGACGGCATCATAAATTCATTCATGAATTAGAACATCCACTGTGAAACCGCTCGAGAAAGATGCCACTTTCTGTAGGGGACGAACGGCTAAGTCAATAGCTTCACATATCCTGTGTTATCGAGAGTCAAACTAGGAATTTCGTGAGTCTATCCGCAGTACAGTATTGGCAAGAGACACCTTAATTCGCGATATAAATATTAAAGCAGGCTGATAATGCGTTGTGCACAATTAGCCATTGGTGTAAATTCGATATTTTTACAGAAAGCGTTACATTCCGAGAACCTAACCCGCCGTATCGAGTGATCAACTTCGGGATCAGAGAAACACATTAGTATACATTTTAGTGACGGCCATCTTAATTTCATGCATGTATTACAAGATCGAGTGCAAAGATTTCGCGAACATTACCACCTTCTTGGAGCGTCGAGCCGCAAACTCAATAGCGTCACGTACGCTGTGCTTCCGAGGGTCAACCATGGGATACCGATAGTAAATCCGCTGATCTGTATTAGATATTCACTGAATTCATGGTATCAATACTAACGTACAGGGTCAAACCGTTGTGAATCATTACCTATTGGTGTAGAGTCAAACCTTTTACCGAAAGCCTTACTTTCCGAGAAACTAACACGCTGTATGGAGAGTATAACTTCGTGTTCAGAGAAGCAAGTGCGTCTACATTTTAGTGACGGGCACATTAGTATCATGTGTGAATTCGAAGATCCAGTGGCAAACCGTTCATGAATGCGACCACCTTCCTTGAGATTCGAACAGCTAACACAGTAGCTCCATTGTGAGCCGAACGGCCAAGTCAGTCGCCTCACCTATCCTGTCTTTGCGAGAGTCAAGCCTGGTACTCCCGGAGTAAATGCTCAGTACAGTATTGGCAATTGTCACCTTAATTCACGGTATGAATATTAAAGTAGAGAGTCAAACCCTCGGAGAACATTACAATTGGTATAAAGTCCTTTTTATCCCGAATAGCTTCCCGTCTGTGAACCTATCCCGCTGTATCGAGTGTATAACTTCGTGTAAAGAGAAACATATTAGTATACATTTTAATGACGGGTACCATATTTACATATACGAATGGAAAAATCATGACTAAAACCTTTTGAGAACGTTGCCAGCTTCTTTACGTGTCGAACGCCTATATCAACAGCTTTACCTGTCATGTGCTCCCAAGAGTTAAACAAGGTAATCCGCGTCTAAACCCGCTGTGCAGTATTGGCATTAGACACACAATTTCACGGAATATATATTCAAGAACAGGGTCAATGCGTTGTAGAACGTTACCTAATGCTATGGAGTCAGACATTTTACAGAAGGCCTTACATACCATGGTCCTGTCCCGCTTGTTGCCTAAGACAATACCTACACTAATCCTGTGATTCCAAAAGCCAAAGTAGCTATTACGGGAGTAAATCCGCTGAAGAGTATTGGCAATAGACACCTTAAGTCACGGCTTGAATGTTAATGCAGAGCGTCAAACCTTTGTCGAACTTTACCTATTGGTATAGAGTCAACAACTTTACCGATAGGCGGACCTTCGATGATGCTGCCCTGCCGTTTCGAGAGTATAACCTCGTATTCAGAGAACAAAATTAGTATCCATTTCAGTGACGGGCACCATATATTCATGTATGAGTCAAAAGATCGTGGGTCAAACGTTTCGAGAACGTTGCCACGTTCTGTGAGAGTCGAAAGGCCAAGTTTGTAGCTTCAGCTATCCTGTGCTTTCGGGAGTCAAACCAGGTATTCCTGGAGTAAATCCGCTGTACAGTATTGGCATCGTACACCATATTTCATGGTGTAAATTTTAAAGTCCAAGGGCAAACCTTTGTAGGACGTTTCGTTTTGATATAGAGCCAAACTTTGTAGTAGAGGCCTTACCTGCCATGAAGTTAACCCGCTGTACCGAGAGTATAGCTTCGTGTTTTGAGGGACGGATTAGTACACATTTTAGTGACTGGCACCATAGTTTTATGCACGAGTTAGAAGATCGATATGTCAAACCGTTCGAGAACGTTACTATCGCCTTTGAGAGACGAACGGCTAAGTCGACAGCTTCATCTATTCCAAGATTCCAAGAGACAAATGAGTTATTCCGGGCGGAAATCCGGTTGACATTATTGACAATAAACGCCTTAAGTCAAGGTTTGAATATTAAAGTAGAGCGTCAGACCGTTTGACAACGCGTCCAATAGGCATTAAGTCGAACGTATTACTCACGACCTTACCCTGCGAAAGCATAGCGCGCTGTATCGAGATTATAATAACGTTTTCAGAGGAACAAGTTAGTATACATTGACGGCCCTAGCACCTTAATTTCATGTATGAAGTAGGAGATTGAGTATCGATCAAGAATCCTACCACCTTCTTTGAGAAGCGAACGGCGAAGTCAGTAGCTTCGCCCTTTCTGTGATTTCGAGAATCTAACCAGGTATTCCGGGAGTAAATACGCTGAACAGTTTGGGCAAAAGACACCTTAACTCACGGTATGAATACTAAAGTAATGAGTCAAGCTGTTAGAGAAAATTACCTATTCGTATTGAGTCATTCTTCTCTACGAATACCTTACCATAAGAGAATCTCACCCGCTGTTGCGAGTGTCATGCTTAGTGCGCATGTATACAATTGAGTAGGCATTATTGCAGAAGCACGTCTTCTCTTCAAATATGAAATAGAAGATCGAGAGTCAAACCGTTCGAGATCGTTACAACCTTATTTGATAGTCGAACGCCTGAGTCAATAGCTTCACATATCCAGTGATTCCGAAAGTTAAACCAGGTACTCAGGCAGTATATACGCTGAAGAATAATGGAAATAAGCACCCTAATGCATGCAACGAACATTAAAGCAGGACGTCAAGCCGTTGTAGAACGTTACATATTGGTATTGGGTCAAACACTTTACCGATTGACCGCCTCGGAGGAGCTATCCTGCCGCCTCGAGAGCATAACGTCGCATTCGGAGAACAAACGTACTATTCATTTCAGAGAATGACACCTTAACATCATTTATCAATTAGAACATTGAGCGCCAAATCGTTCGAGAACGTTACCATCCTCTTTAAGAATCGAACGGAAAATTCAATAGCTCCACCTATCCTATGATTCCGAAAGCCTGACCAGATAATCCGAGAGTAAATGCGCTGAAAAGTATTGGCAATTGATACCTAATTTTGGGGAATGAATATTAAAACAGAGCGTCACGCCGTGTGAGAATGTAACTAATTGCTATAAAGTTGTACGTTTTACCGAAGGTCTTACCGTCCGAGAACCGAACCCGCAGGACCGAGTGTGTTGCTTAGTATTCAGGGATGCAGATTAGTAGGCATGTTATCAGACGGAAGCCCTATATCCATGCATAACTAGACAAATCAACAGTCAGACCGTTCAGGAACGCTACCGCCTTCTTTGAGAATCAAACAGCAATGTCAATAGCTGCAACCATCCTGTCTTTCCGAGAGAAAAAACCTGGAATTCCGGGAGTAAATCCGCTCAAGAGTATTGGAAATAGACACCGTAATTCACAGTTTGAATATGAAAACACAGCGCCACACCGTTTAAGAACGCTACCAACTGGTACAATATTTAAATGTTTTACCGAAGATCGTACCTTGCGCGAAACTCACTCGCCTCATCGAGAGTGTAACTTCGTGCACGGAGAAAGAAATTTCTAGTCATTTCAGTGACAGGTCCCTTAATTTCATATATGAATTAAAGATCGAGGTTCAAACAAATCGCGACAGTTACCACCTTTTATGAGTGTCGAAAGGCTCCGTCAATAGCTTCACCTACACTGTGATTCCGAATGTCAAGAAGGGTAAGCTGGGGGTAAATCCGCTGAAGGGTATTGTCAGTCGGCACCTTAATTCACGGTATGAATATTAAGGAATGCCGTCAAGCCGTTGTGGACAATTACCCATAGATGTAGATTCATACTTTTTACAGAAAGCGTTACCATCGGAGAAACTAACCCGCCGTTTCGAGAATATAACGTCGTGATCAGAGAAACACATTAGTACACATTTTAGTGGCCGACACTTTAATTTCATGTTTGCATTATGAGGTCGAGGGCAAACAGTTCGAGGTCATTACACCCCTCTTTGCGATTCAAACAGCAAACTCAATAGCTTCACCTACCCTGTGATACTGAGCGTCAGACCAGGTATTCCTGGAGTAAATCCGTTGAGAAGTATTGGCAAAGTCACCTTAATTCTCGGATTGAATGTTAAAGTAGAGCGTTATCAGCATTAGCAATAGAGACCTTAATTGAAGGTATGAATATTATTGTAGAGATTCCAACAGTCGGAGAACATTACGAATTCGTAGAAAGTAAACTTTTTACGGTTGGCATTACCTTCATGGTAATGCCCACATCGTTGTTCATGGATGCAAATTAGTATACATTTTAGTGACGGCACCCATAGACTCATGTTATAAGGAGATGTTCGAAGGACAAACAGTTCGACAACGTTACCACCTTCCGTGGGAGTCGCACATTGAAGTCAACAGCCTCACTTGTCCTGTCATTCTGAGAGTCAGACCAGTCATTGCGGGAGGTAAATCCGCTGAATTATATAGCCAATTGACACCATAGTTCACAGTATGAACATAACAGTAGTTAGTCAATCTGTCGGAGATCATAAACAATTGGTATAGAGTCACTCTTTTTTCCGAAAGCGATACCTTCCGAGAAAATAACGCTGTATCGAGAAAATAATTTCGTATCCAAGGATGCAAGTTAGTAAACATTATAGTGACGTGGTCCTAAATTTTATTATAAGTAAGTGGAGCGGGATTCACACCGTTCGAGAAAGATACCACATTCTTTGAGACTCGAACGTTAATGTCAATAGCTTCACCTACCCTGTGATTCTGAGGGTCAGACCAGGTATTCCTGGTGTAAATCCGTTGAGAAGTATTGGCAAAGTCACCTTAATTCTCGGATTGAATGTTAAAGTAGAGCGTCAGAATGTCTAAGAACGATACCAATTAGTATAAGGTCAAACATTCTACAGAAGTCCATAACCAGAGAAAGCCTAACCCGCTCTATCGAGGGAATAACATCGTGTTCAGGAAAATAAGTTAGTATTCATTTCTGTCGCGGGCACCTTAGCTTCGTGTATGAATTAGAATATCGAGGGACAGACCGATACAGAAGGGCAACACCTTCCTCGAGGTGGAGAGAGGAATTACGACCGGAATGCTTGTTTGGACTCTCGTTATCACAGGGCAGGTGAAGCTACTGACTTAGCCATTCGTGTCTCAGGGATGGTCGCAACGATGTTGAGCGGTATGACCATCGATCTTGTAATTCATTCATGAAATTAAGGTGCTCGTCACTAAAATGTATACTAGTTACTACTTCTGAACATAGTGTTATGCTCCCGATAGAGCTGATGTATTTTACGGAGGGTAAGACATTCGGTAATAAGATTAGCCCTACACGAATCGGCAATGTTCTGCAACGGTTTCACGGACTGCTTGAATAGTCAATTCGTGAATTAAGGTGCCTATTGCCTATAATGAACACGGGATTCACTCCCGGAATACCTGACTCGAAGAACAGAATCACAGGCTAGGTGAAGCTATTGACTTATTTGTGCGAATCTAACAGAATGTTACATCGTTCTGGATCAGCATGCATATTGACCTTATTATTCATACATGAAAAGAAGGTACCCGTCGCGAAACAGAATAATAGGTTGTTTTCTTGAACATGAATTTAGACAATCGATACAGCAGGTTAGGTTATCGGAAGGTAAGGCCTTCGCTAAAAAGGTTGACGATATGCCAATATGTAACGTTCGACAAAGATTTGACTTTAATATTCTTACCGTGAATTTACGCGACCATTGGTAATACTGCACTGTAGATTCACTCCCGGAGTATGTAATCTGACTCTCAGAATGACTGGTATGTGTATCTATTGATTTCGCAGTTGGACTATAGAAGAAGGTGTTAACGTTCTCGCATCGATTGTCCCCCGATCGTCCTATTCATACATGCAAATAAGGAGTCCGTGTGCCAGAATGTCTACTAATTTGTTCCGGTGAAGAATAAGGAAGCCAATTGCTACGGTGGAGTGGGATCTCGGAAGGTAAGGCCTGCGGTAAAGGATTGACTGTATGCCAATTCGATATGTTCGACAATGGCTTCACTCTGAACTTTAATATTTATACCTGGAGGAATGACGTGTAACGCCAATATTGTACAGCACATTTACTCCCGGAATGCCTGGTATGTATCGCGGAAACACAGGGTATGTGAAGCTATTGACATAGCTGTTCGAATATCATAGAAGTTTGCAATGGTCTTCAATGGTTTAACCCACAATTTTCTAATTCCTACAAGAAATTAAGATGCCATAACTATAACATATACAAATGTGATTCTCTAAACTCTAAGTTATACTCTCGATACAGTGGGATAGCTTCTCGGACGGTAAGGCCTTTGGTAAAGCGCTTGACTTTGTAGCAATTGATAACGTTCTACAACGGTTAGACGGCCTGCATAAATATTCATACCCTGAATTGAGGTGTCTATTGGCAATACTGTACAGCGAATTTACACCCGGAATATCTCGTTTCACTTTCGGAATCACAGAATTGGTGAAGCTATTGAGTTAGCAGTTCGGATCTAAAAAAAGATGGTGCTGACTTTCTCGAACGGAATGTCCTTCGTTCTTCTTATTCATAATGAAATTAAGGTCCACGTCACAAAAATATCTACCAGTTTGATACCCTGGACACGAAGTTATAATCTAGAAGAGGCGGCGAAGTTCACGAAAGGTACGGCCTTTGATAAAACGTGTGACTTTAAATCAATTAGAAACGTTCTCACACGGTGTGACACTATATTTTAATATTCACTCCGCGAATACATTACATTCCGAGAACCTAAGCCGCTGTATCGAGTGTATAACTTCGTTTTCAGAGAAGCAAATTTATATCCAATTTTGTCAGGGGCAACTTAATTTCATGTGTGAATAAGAAGATACAGGGACAAACAATACCACCGACTCTCGGACAAGGTGGTAACGTTCTCGGACGCTTTGACCCACAATCTTCTAATTCAGTACATGGACTAAAGGTGCGCGTTACTATCCTGCATACCAATGTGTTTCTGCGAATACGAAGGTAGACTCCCGATGCAGTGGGATAGCTTCTCGGCAGTTATGGTCTTCGGATTAAAGTTTGTCTCTATACCAGTAGGTAAGTTTCTGCAGCGGTTTGACTCCGTTCTCTAATATTTATGCCCTGAATTTGGTTATTTAGTGCAAATATTGCATGCCGAATTACTCCCAGAATATCTAGTTTGACTCTTGGAATCTCAGGATAAATGAAGCTCTTTACTTAGCCGTTTGACTCTCAAAGAAAGTGGTAACGTTCTCGAATGGTTTCAGTCACGATTCTGCTATTCATGTATGAAAATACGTTGCCCGTCATTAAAGTGTACACTAATTTGTATCTCTGATCAGGATGAAATACAGTCGTTACAGCGGATTAGGTTCTCGGAGGGTGAGCTTATCCATATAACGTTTGACATTATACCATCTGGAATCATTCTCAACCGGTTTCACACACTACTTTAATATGGCAACCGTGAATTAAGGTGTCCATCGCCAATAGTGTACAGCAGATTGTATCCTGATGTACCTAGTGTGACTCTCGGAATCGCAGGATTGGTGAAGCTATTGACTTTGCCCTTCTATTCTCAAAGCTGGTGGTAATGTTCTCCGACGGTTTGACTCCCAACTTTAATACTCGTGCTGTGAATTAAGGTGTCTATTCCCAATAATGTTCAGCGGACTTTCTCCCGGTATAGCTGGTTTTACTTTCACATCTGAGGATAGGTGAAGTTATAGACGAGAGCTGTTCGTATCAATGCATAGAAGCAATGGTTCCGCCTGCCAAAGTGTCTATTAATTTGATCACGCGAAGACCAAGCATGACAATCGCTACAGCGTGTAGGGTCCTCGCATGGAAAGACATTCGGTAATAAGCGTTATGCTTTGCCAATTTGTAAGAATCGACAGAGGATTGACTCTGTACTATGTCATGTACGCTATAAATTATGGTCTCTGCTGCCAATACTGTCTAATGTGTATTCTCTCGGAATACCTGGTTCCACATTCCGCATCACCGGATAGGCGAAGCTATTGACTTAGCTGTTCGGCGTTCAAAGATGGTGGTATCGTGCTCAAACCGTTTGTCTCTCGACCTTCTAAATCAGACATGAAATTAAGCTGCTCGTTACTGAAATGAATACTAATTTCTTTCTCTGCACATGAAGTTATACTATTGATACAGCGGGGTAGTTTTCGAAGGGTATGATATTCGGTAAAACGATAGACTTTATAGCAATTGGTAACGATCTCAAACTGTTTGGCGCTCTATTTTAGTATTCAAACCACGAACTAATGTAACTATGGCCAAAACCCTTAAGTGCACTTTCTGCCGGAATATCTGGTTTGACTCTTGGTATCACAGGAGAGGTGAATCTATTGACATATCAGTGCGATCCTATAAGAAGGTTGTAACGTTCTGGAACTGTTTGAGACTGGACCTTCTATCTCACACATGAAATTAATGTGCCCGTCACTAAAATGTAAACTAATATGTTTCTCTGTACCCGAAGTTATACTTCCGATACGGCGGGTTAGCATCGCGAAAGGAAAAGCTTTCGGTGAAGCGTTTATCTCTGTACCAATGGACAGAGTTCTGCAACTGGTTGACGGTCTGCATTAACATTCATACCCTGCATTAAGGTGAGCATTGCCAATACTGTGCTGGGCATTTGCACCCGGAGCACCAGGTTTGACTCTATGAATCACAGGATTGGTGAAGCTACTGTCGTAGCCGATCGACTCGCAAGGAAGGTGCTATCGTTCTCGAACGGATTGACACTCGACATTCTGATTCATAAATGAAACTAAGTGACCCGTCACTAAATTGGATACAATTTGGCTTCCCTGAACACGAAGTTATACTCAACGTACGGCGGGTTATCTTCTCGGAAGGTACGGCATTCGATGAATAGCTAGACTCTATACCAATAGGTAGCGTTGTTCAAAATTGTGACTCTGTACTTTAATATTTATACCAGGAAGTAGGATTTCTAATTCCCGATACTGTACAGCGGGTTTGCTCTCAGAATGCCTGGTTTGGCAGTCGGACTCACAGAATATGTGATGCTACTGACATTCCCGTTCGAATCACAAAGAAGGAGATATCGTTCCCGAACTGTCTTACCGTAGATCTTCTAACTCATTCTCGGAGTTAAGGTGCCCGTCGCGAAAATGGACACTAATTTGCTTCACTGATCACGCAGTCATACCCTCGGTATGGTGGATTAGACATTCGAAGTGTAAGGAGCTTAATAAATCGTTTGAGTTTATACCAATTGGTAACGTTCTCTAATGGAGTGACGCTCTACTCTAATATTAAAACCGTGAAATAAGTTGTCCAATGCCACGACTGTTCTGCGGATGTACGCCCGGAATATCAGGTTCGACTCTCGGTATCATGGGATAGGTGATGCTGCTAACTAAGGCGTTCGATTACTCAACTAAGGTGGTACTGTTCTCGTACGGTTATAAGCTCGATGTTGTAATTCATACATGAAACTAAGGTGACCGTTACTAAAATGTATAGTAATTTGTTCCTCTGAAATCGATGTTAAACTATCGAACCAGCGGGAGTGCTTCTCGGAAGGTAAAGCTATCGATAACAGGTTTGTCTACATACCAATTGGTAGCGATCTACAACGGGTTGACGGCTTCCTTTAACACTAGATTTACGGACGTTTTTAAATGCCTATCTTTATTGAGACCCGTCAGGTTTACGGGTAAAGAAAACTACGCACTTTTTTAAAAAATAAAACAATGAGATTGATTCATATACAATTACGATATTAGCAAACATAATATTAGTTGATTGAATCTATTAATATCGTATAATTGGAGATACTAACCCTTCAAATTGACGGGTCCAGTAAACATAGCGTTAATATTCATATCGTGAATTAAGTTACAGTGTAGTAACTTCTATGAAAATGGCACAGCTAAGTCAAAGCCATCACATATCCTGTGCTTTCGATAGTCAAACCAGGTACTCCGTGAGTCAATCCGATGAACGATGTTGGCAAGAGACACCATATCTCACGGCATGAAACTTAAAATAGAGCGTCAAACCGTTTGTGAACGTTACCAATTACTGTAATGCCAAACGTTTTGCGGAAGACATTACCGAGCGAAAATCTAACCCGCAGTATCGAGCGAATAACTTCGTGTTCAGGGAAAGAAATTGGAATTCATTTTAGTGACGGGCACCTTAACTTCATGTTTGAATTACAAGATCGAGTATCAAACTGTTCGAGATTGTTCCCACCTTTTTGGGAGCCGAACGTCTAAGTCGAAAGCTTCACCTATCCTGTGATTCCAAAAGTGGGACGAAGTATTCCGGAAGTAAATCCCCATTAGAGTATTAGCAATAGACACCTTAATTCACCATATAAATATTAAAGTACTGAGGCGATCCTTTGTAGAGCGCTATCTACTGGTATAGGATCAAATTTTGTACCGAATAGCTTCGTGCTCAGAGAAGCAAACTAGTACACACTTTAGTGACAGGCTCTTGAATTTCAGGTACGAATAGAAAGGTCGAGAATTACACCGTTCAAAAACGTTACCTCCTTCATAGAGGATCGATTGCTAAGGCAATCTGAAAAAACCTGTCTCGTGATTACGAGAGTAAAACCAGTCATTACGGTAGTAAACCCACTGAATTATACCGGCATTTAACACCTTCCTTCGCGGCATGAATATTAATGTAAAGAGTCAATCCGTCGGAGAAAATTGTCCATTTGTATAAAGTCGAACGCTTTGCTGAAGACCTTACATTAAGGGAACTTGACCAGCTTTAACGGGAGTATTAGTTGTTGTTCGCGGAAAAAAATTAATAGACATTTTTGCCGCCGTACAGCATATTTTCATGTATAAATATCAAAATAGATAGTGAAACCGTGGGAGAACGTTACCACCATCAATTGAATGTCGCACACCTAAGTCAATAGCGGCACATATCCTGTGATTCCGAGAAGTAAATCAGGTATTCAAGAATGCGCTTAACCGTATTGGCAATAGACACATTAAATCTCAGTTTGATTAGGATAGTAGAGCGTCAAACTGTTTGAGAACGTTATCAATTGACATAACGTCATACTCTTTACCGGATACCTAACCTACAGAGAACATAACCCGCTGTATCGTGAGTATAACTTTGTGTTCAGCGATACAAAATAGTAAACATTTTTGTGATGCGCACATTAATTTCATGTATGAATTAGAAGACCGAGCGTCAAACCGTTCGAGATCGTTACCATCTCCTTTCTGTGTCGAATGGATATGTCAATAATAGCTTCACCAATCCTGTGATTCCGAAAGACAAATCCGGTATCCGGGAATAAATCCGCTGAACCGTATTCGCAATTGACACCATAATTCACGGTTCGAATATTAAAGTGGAGCGTCAATCCGTTGTAGAACTTTTCCTATTCGTAGAGAATCGAACTTTTTACTGAAGGCCTTACATGCCGAGAAGTCAAACCCGCTGTAGGAAAGAACCGCTATAGCGTCAAACCGATCGAGAGCGTAACCAATTCTTATAAAGTCAAAGGTTTTATCGATGGCCGTTCCATCCGCGAACCTCACCGGCTTTAGCGAGAATATAACGTCGTGTTCAGAGGAAGAAATTAGTATTCAGGTCAGTGACGGGCACCTTAATTTCATGTATGAATATGAAGATCGACAGTCAAACCGTTAGAGAACGTTACAACCTTCCTTGTGCGTCGCACGCCTAAGTCAATACCTTCACCTATCCTGTGATTCGGAGAGGGTAAGCAGATATTCCGGGAGTAAATCCGCTGAACGGTATTGGCAGCACGCACCTTATTTCCCGGTTTGAATATTAACGTAGAGCGTCAAATCAATTGAGATCGTGAACAATAGGATTAAAGTCAATCGTTTTTCCGAAGGCCTTATCATCCGCGAACACCACCCTCTTCATCGAGATTGTAACATAGTGTTCAGAGAACGAAATTAGTATTCATTTCAGTGACGGACACCTTTACGTCATCTATGAATTAGAAGCTCGACGGTCAAGCCACTCGAGAACGTTGCCACCATCTGCGAGAGACGAACGGCCATGTCAAAAGCTTGAACTATACTGTGATTCGGCGAGGCAAACCAGGCAATCCTGGTGTAACTACGCTCTACAGTATTGTCAATAGATACCACAATTCACGGTTTGATTATTTAAACAGGCCGTCAGGCCATTGCAGAATTTAACCTATTCCTGTAGGGTTATACTTCTTACAGAATGCCCTACCTTCAGAAAAACTGGCCAGTTGCATCCAGAGTATAACACCGTGTTCAGAGGTACGAGATAGTATACATTTCAGTGACGAGCACCTTAATTTTATGCATGAATTAAAAGGTCGAGCGTCAAACCGCTCGAGAACGTTGCCATCTTCTGTCATAGATGAAGGGCTAAGTTAATAGCTTCACCTACCCTGTGTTTCGGAGAGTCAAATCAGGTATACCGGAAGTAAGTCAGCTGATCAGTATTCGCAATAGACTCATTTATTCACTGTATGAATATTAACGTTGAGCGTCAAACCGCTCGGGAACGTTACCGACTGGTATAAAGTTAAACGTTTTATCGAACAACTTGTCTTCCTAGAACGCTCACCCAACTAGCGACTCTCTACCTTGGTGTTCAAGAAAACAGATTGGTACATGTTTTAGAATACGGTCAACATAATTGCATGTATGAATAGGAAAATACAGAGTAAATAAATTCGAGAACGAGACCATCTTTTATATGAACCGAACAGCTATGTCGATATTTTCACATATCTTGTATTCCATGGGTCAAACCCGGCATTCCGGGAATCAATGCATTGTTCAGTATTAAGAATGGACATCTTTATTCACGGCACGAATTTTGATGTCGCGAGTCAAACCCTGGTACAGGGTGAAACTACTTAGCGAATGCCTTACATTCAGTGAACCTATCCCGCTGTATCGAGAGTATAACTTCATGTCGAGTGAAACAAATTAGTATTAATATTAGTTACGGGCACCTTAATTTCATGAATGAATTTGAAGGTCGATGGTCAGACCGTTCGAGATCGTTGTCATTTGCCTTGAGAGTTGGACGGCTTAATCAACAGCTTCTCCTATCCTGTGCTTCCGACGGTGAATCCTAGAACTCCGGGTGTATATTCGCAGCACAGTATTGGCAATGTACACCTTAATCCACAGTCCTAAGATTAAAGTACATAGTCAAACCGTTCGAGAACGTTTCCAATTGGATTAAAACAAGCCGTTTTACAGGAGACCTTACTCTCCGCGATCCTAATTCCCTGTATCAAGGGACAAACCGTTCAAGAGAGTAACCACCTTGTCTAAGAGTGGCACAGATACGTCAATAGCTTCACCTATACAGTGATTCGGAGAGACAGACCAAGCATTCCAGGAGTAAATGCGCTCCACTCCATTAGCAATGGTCACCATAATTAACTGAACACTAAAATAGAACGACAGACCGTTTGAGAACGTTACCAATTCCTAGAATCTCAAACGATTTACCCAAGACCTTACCCTCCGGAAAATTATCCCGCTGTATAGAGAGTAAAACTTTCTGTTTAGAGGAAGAAATTAGTCTCCATTTCAGTGACGGGCACCTTTATTTCATGTTTGGATTGGAAGATCGAAAGGCAAGCAGTCCCAGAACGTTACCAGCATCTTTGAGAGTCGCTCAGCTATGTAACTAGCAGTGCCTCTCCTGTGATTCCGAGAGTCAAACCAAGTATACCGGAAATAAATACGCTGAACAATATTACCAAGGGATATGTGAATTCTTGGTACGAATTCTAATGTTGAGAACCTGACCCTTCCTAAATGATTTCACTTGCTATGGACTCGAACGAATAGAGTACGTATACAGACAATCATATAAAATAACAATTAGACTAACAACATATTGCCATACACGTCCACTCAACTAATTCCAGTGACACTGTTACTTAGAAATACAATTTCTTAAACAAAAAATTAAACACTTTTCGAAAAATCGAAAATATCAGAACGGTAAACTACAGTATGTATAAATATATGGAAGACTGGGAAGGCATGCATACGTTACACAAACAATGTTAATGAAAGTAGCAAAGACCATCCAATAGTATCGCTCCGATATGCCGTACGGGACTACAAGGCATCGCCAGTCGTGTTGCTACCGCATCGTGGGAAAATGTACAGCAAGTACATAAAATTACAAGCTTGGCATATTTTCATAAACGTATAGTCAACCAATGCCAAAGTGACTTTTTCTACGAAAAGCCGTTCTTGAAATTAAAAATTCGAAATATTGAAAAGAGATGAAAGTGTAACAGAAAATAACAGTATGAATTGATAAATGGAAGACTCGAATAAAATAAATGTGGTTCAAAATCAAGGTTAAAGAAGTTAACGATGACCAGCCAGTAGTGCCACTTAGACCTACCGCGCGCTTCTCCGAGACTACGCTCTCGCGTCGCTGCGGCAGCGTGGGTACCAATGAAGGCAACCATATAAAATAACAACAAACTTATCAAAATATAGTCATAATCGTAAACTGAACCAATTCAAAAGGCACTATTATTAAAAAATACAATTTTTTAAACTAGAAACTGGAGATTATGAAAAAAAAATCGAAAATATCATAACATTGCAGTACAGCATGCATGAATAAGTGGCTAACTGGGAAAAAATGCATGAGACACATAGTCATGGTTAATGAAATTAACGAATGCCATCTGGTAGTGCCGCTCCGTCCTGCTGTACGGAACTATAAGACCTCAGCAGACGTGTCACTTCGGAATCGTGAGTACGTGTACAAACAATCATACAAAATACCAACTTGCTTATCAAAATATTGTCGTAAACGCGAATTAAACAAGTCACAGAAACACTTTTACTTGGAACTACAATTTTCTGAACTACATATTGAAAATTCTGAAAAAAAAGACGAAAATATTAGAACAGTAAACTATAGAATGTATAACTAAATGGAAAACTGGAAGAAATGAATACGCCACAAAATCAAGGTTACAGAAGTTAACGATGTCCTTACAGTAGCACCGCTCCGATATACCGTTAGAAACTACAAGCCATCATCAGTCGTGATGCTTAGGAATCGTAGGTACATGAATGCACCATCATATAAATTAATAATAAGTTTCCAAAATATTGTCATAAACGTAAGCTCAACTAATTCCCAACACACTTTTACAAAGAAATACAATTTTTGAAATTAAAAATAGGAAATTTGGAACAAAATCGAAAATATCATAACAGTAATTAGCAGTATGTATGTATAAATCGGAGACTGGGGACAAAATGCATACCGTCCAATATCAAGGTTAAAGATGTTAACGAAAACCAGCCAATATTGAAGCTCAGACCTGCCGTAGGCAACTGCAACAACTCGCCAGTCGTGTCGCTTAGGCAGCGTGGGTACGTATATAGACAAGTATATAAAATACCAAGAATGTTCGCGAAATATTGACGTAATCGTAATCCCAACTAATTCCAAAGGAACTTTCAATTGGGAATACAATTTTTTAAACTGTGGATAGGAAATTATGAAAAATATTAAAAATATCATAGCAGTAAATTACAGTACTTTTATATAAATGGAAGACTGGGAAAAAATGGCATACGGTACAAAATCAAGGTTAATGAAGTTAACGAAAGCCATCCCATATTGCCGCAACGACCTGCCGTTCGCAGCAACAAGACATCGATTTTCGTATACAGAGTATCATATGGTACAACTAACTGATCATAATACTATCATAAACATACACTCAAATAATTCAAAGTACACTTTCCCTAAAATATACAATTTCTGAAACTAAAAGTTGGAAATTACAGAAAAAAAAATTGGAGATATCGTATCTGTAAATTAGAGTAACTAGAAATAAGTGGAAAACTGCGATGGAATGTATACGGTGCAATATTATGGTTAACGTAGCTAATGAAGACCATACAGCAGTATCGCTCCGATCTATCGAACGCAACTGCTGGACCACTCCATTCCTGTCGTTCGGGTAGCGTAGATACGTATACAAGCAACCATATAAGACGACAAGGAATTTAACAAAATATTGTCATAAATATACACTCAACTATTCCAAGTGGCACTTTTCATTAAAAAATGTAAGTTTTCAAATTAAGAATTGGATATTTTGAAAAAAATCGAAAATATTATATCAGGAAGTTGCACCGTAATTTCGTGTATGAATGAGGAGATCGAGAGACAAGCCGTGTGAGAGCGTTTCCATCTTTCTTTGGATTTGAACGGCTAAGTCAACAGATCCACCAATGCCGTTATTGCGAGAGTCAAACCAGGTATTACCGGAGTCAATCCGCTTTACAGTATTGGCAATACGCAGCCCCGTTCACGGAGTAAATATTAACATACAGAGTCAAACCGTTGTAGCACGTTACATATAGGTATAGTTTCAAATTTTTTATCGAAGTCCTTACTTTCCGAGAAGATATCCCGCGGTATGTTGAGTATGAGTTCCTGTTCAGAGAAGCTTAATGGTATCCAATTTAGTGACGGGTCTCTTAATTTCATCTATGAATCAGAATGTCGAGAGTGAAATCGATCGAGAACGTGTGCTCCTTCTTTGAGAGTCGAACGTCTTAATCAATAGCTTCACCTATACCGTGATTCCGCGATTCAAACCGGGTATTCCGGGAGTAAGACCGCTGAACCGTATTGGCAATAGTATTGGCAACTTGCAGAGTCAAACCGCTGTAGAAGGTTACCAATTGGTAGAGTGTCAAACTTTATACCCAGGGCCATACTTACCGCGAATTGCACCAGCTGTACCGAGAGTATAACTACGTGTTCAGAGATACAACGTTGTAAATATTTTTGTGACCCGCACCTAAATTGCGCGCACCAGTATGAAAATCGTGCGTCAAACCGTTCGATATCCTTATCAACTTCTTTGACAATCGCACAGCTACGACAATAGCTTCACCTGTCCTGTGGTTCCCAGAGTATATCCAGATATTGCAGGAGTATATCCGCTCCACAGTATTCTCAATAGACACCTCAATTTACAGTACTGAATATTAAGCTAGAGAGCCAAGCCGTCGATGAACATTTACCAATTGAAATAAAGCCATTCCCTTTACCCAATGCATTACCTTCCGAAAACCAAGCCCGCTGTGCGGAGTGTCTTGCGTATTGTTCACGCAAACTAATTAGTAGACATACTAGCAGACGAAGGCCTCATTTTCATGAACAAATATTAAAATCAGGATTCAAGCCGTTCGAGAACGTTAACACCTTGATTGAGACTCGACCGTCTAAGTTAACAGCCTCCCCTATTCTCTTATTCCGAGAGCCAAACGAGATATACCGGGAGTAAGTCCGCCGTACAATATTGGCATCAGTCATCATAATTCAGGCTATTGATATTAAAGTACAGGGCCAAACCATTGTAGAACGTTACTCAATGGTATAGAGTCAAACACTTTACCGATGGCCTTACCTTCGGAGAAGCAAACCTGCCTTCTCAAAATTATGACTTCGTGATCATAGAACGAAATTGGTATACACTACAGTGACGGGCAGTTTAACTTCATGCATGAGTCAGAAGATGAATGGCCATAAATCTCGAGAACGTTGCTACCATCTGTGAGAGATGAACGGCTACATCAATAGCTTCACCTATCCTGTGATTCCAAGAGCCAAACGAGGTGTTCCGGGAGTTATTCTGCTGTACAGTATTGGCAATAGTTACCATAACTCTCGATATGAATATTAAAGCAAGAGGACATTCCGTTGGAGGTCGTTAGCTACTCGTATAGTGTCAAGCTTTTGCTGATAGCCCTCCCATCGGAGGACGAGCCAACTCGTCGTATCGAGAGTATAAGATCGTGATCAGTGAAATATGTTGGAAATCATTACAGTGACGGGCACCTTAACTTTATGTATGAATTAGAAGAATGAGAGTCAAAGCGCTCGTGAACGATGCAAACTGCTGTGAAAGACGACCGGCTTAGTCAATAACTTCAAGCGTCCAGCGATACCGGGAGTCAAACCAGAAATTCCGGGAGTAAATCCGCTGAACAGTATTGGTAATATACATCTTCATTGACGGTTTATATATAAAAATAGATCGTCAGGGCGTTTGAGAACGTTACGATCCTCTTTGAGATTCGAACGGATAAGTCACTAGCTTTACCTATCCTGTTATTCCGATAACCAACCCAGGTATTCCGAGAGTCATTCCACTGTACGCTATTGCCAATGGACACCTTTATTTGAGGTTTGAATATTAAAGTAGAGCGTCAAACCGTTTGAGAGCGGTACAAATTGGTATGAAGTCATATGTTTAACCGAAGGACTTTCAATCCGCGAACCACGTCGGCATGCTCGCGAGTATAACTTCTTGTTCAGAGGAAGAAATTAGTCTTCATTTCAGTGACGGACACTTTAATTATGATAAATGAATCGTAAGATGGAGGGACCATCCTCTCGAGCAGGTTGCCGCCTTACTTGATATTCGAAAGGATAAGTCAATAGTTTCACACGCCGCGACTCATGCCTGGTATTCCGGGAGTAGAACCGCTGTACCGAATTGGCACCCAACTCCTTACGTCACGGTTTGAATATTAAAATGGAGCGCCAAGCCATTTGGAATAATTAGTATTTTGCATAAATTAATTCCTTTCACCGAATGCCTTACATTCGAGAAGCTAACCAGCTGTATCGAGAGCATAACTTCGTGATAATTGAAACAAATTAGTGAACATTTTAGTGATAGGCACCTTAATTGCATGCATGAATTACAAGATCGAGTGAGAAATGTTTCGAGATCGTCACCACCTTCTTGTACTGTCGAACGGCTCAGTCAACAGCTTCACCTATAGTTATACCGTTTGAGAATGTTACCCTTTGGTATATTGTCATATTCCTTGCCGGATATATTAACTTCCGAGAATTTAAGCCGCAGATTCTTAGGTATCACTTCACGGTCAGAGAAACAAATTCGTAGACATTTCAGTGACGGGCACCTTAATTTCATGTATGAATTAGAAGATCGAGTGTCAAAGAGCTCTATAACGTTGTCACCTTCTTTGAATGTGGCGCATCTATGTCAATAGCAACTCCTCTCCTGTGATTTCGACGGTAAAACCAGGTAATCCGAAAGTTGAGCCGCTGAACAGTATTGGCAATAATTAATTCACAGTTTGAATATTAAAATACAGCGTCAAGCCGCTTGATAACAATACCTATTCGTATAAAGTCATTCCATTTTTGAATACCTCACATCCTGAAAGCCAAGCCTGCTGTAGCGAGTGTCCTGCTTAATGTTAACGGAAACAAATTAGAAGCCATTTTCGCAGACGGCGGCCGCATATTTGTGTATAAGTATCAACATCAAGAGTCAATGCGTTCGAGAACGTTACCTCCTTCTTTGAGTGTCGCACACCTAAGTCAATAGCTGCACATATCCAGTGATTCCGAAATGTATATAAGGTACTCAAGAATATACCGCCAATTAATGTGTCTAGAGCCAGTACCGTTCTGCGGAATAGCTGTATTTGACCCTCGGAATCACACGAGAGGTGGAACTTGTGACTTAGTTGTGCGACTCTCAGAGAAGGTGGTATCGTTCTGGAACGATTTGACCCCGTATCATCTAAATCATGCATGAAATTATGACGCCCATCGCAAAAATGTATACCAATGTCTTTCTCTGAGCACGAAGTCATACTCTCGATGTATATGGTTAGGCTTCTCGGAATGTTAGGCTATCGGTAAAAAGTTTGTCTTCATACAAATTGTTTACGTTGTACATGGTTTGACTTTGATCTTTAACATTTATACCGTGAATTCTGGTGCCTCTTGCCAATACTATTCAGCGAGTTTACTCCTGGTATACCTGGTTTAAGTCTCGGAGTCGTAGGCTACATGGGGGTACTGACTTAGCTGTGCGGCTCTCAAGAATCATGGTAACGTTATGGAAAAGTTTGACTCTCGATCTGCATATTCATACATAAAATCAAGGTGTCCTCTCTACTACAATGCCCACTTGTTTCTTTAGGTGAATATTAAGCTAGTCTCTCTGTACAGCGTGTTACATTCTCGCAAGGCAAGATTTTCGGCAAAAAGTTTGACTCCATTCCAAGTTGTATCGCTCTCCATCGGCTTGAGCCCCTACTATAATATCCATACCGGGGACTAAAGTGTCGATTTCCAATACAGTACAGCGGATTTACTCCTGATATACCTGGTGTGATTCTCGGAATCACAGGATAGGCGAAGCGGTTATCGTAGATGTACGATTCTCAAAGAAGGTGGTAAAGTTCTGGATCGCTTTGCCTTTCGATCTTCTGATTCATATATGAAAATAAGGTGTGCATCTGCTATAATGTCTACCCATTTGTTTCCGTAAGCACTGAGCATGACACTAGCTACAGCCGGTTAGGTTCTCGGAAGGTAAGGTATTCGGTAAAATGTTTGACTTTATACGAATTGGTATCGTTCTCTAACGATTTCATGTTCTATTTTAATATTCTATCCGTGAATTATAGTGTCTCTTGCCAATACAGATCATCGGATTTTGCTCCTGGTATGCCAGGCATGACTCTCGGAATCACAAGTATTGGTGACGCTGGTGACTCAGCAGTTCGAATCTCGACGAAGCCCGGTAACGTTCTCGATCGGTTTGACACTAGATCTTCCTATTGATACACGAAATTAAGCTATCCGCCTGCGATAATGTCTACTAATACGTTCCTGTGTACCCGATGGAAGCCAGTCGCTAACGCGGATTACTTTCTCGGTATGTAAGGTATAGGTTAAGACGAATGACATTATACCAATTGGTAAAGATCTCCGACGGTTTGACTATCAACCTTAATATTCGTGCCGTGAATTACGCTGTCTATTGCCAATAATGTTCAGCGCATTAAGTCCAGGAATCCCAGGTTGACTATCGGAATCTTAACTATAGGTGAAGCTATTGATACAGCCGTTCGAATCTGAAAGATGGTGGGAATTTTCTCGAACTGTTTGACCCTCAATCTTCTTATTCCTACATAAAGTTAAGGTGGCTGTGACTAAAGTGTGATCCAATTTGTTTCTCCGAACACTAAATTATACTCTCGATACAGCGGCTTAGATTCTGGTTCGGTAAGGTCTTCTGTAAAGTGTTTGACTTTATACCAACAGGTAAATTTCTGCTACGGTTTGACGCTTTACGTTTATAATCAAACCATGAATTGTGGTGATTACTGCCAATACTGTTCAGCGGCTTCACTCCCGAGATATACGGTGTGATATTCGATGTCACAGGATAGGTGAAGCAATTGACAGAGCCGTTCGACTCTTATGGAAGGTCGTAATGGTCTCGACACTTTCGAGACCTGATCATCAAATTCATACATGAAATTAAGGTGGCAGTCATCAAAATGTATAGCAAGGCTTCCTTTTGACACGATGTTACACTCACGATACAATGGGTTAGGTCATCGGAGGGGAAGGCCTTCGGTAAAGCGTTTTAACATTATAGGAATTCCTAACGATCTACAACAGCTTAGCGGTCAGCACTAATATTCAAACCGTGAACTAAGTTGTCTATCGCCAACACTGCTAAGCGGATTTACTCCCGGAATATCTGGTAGACTTTCGGAATCACAGGATAAGTGAAGATATTGACTTCGCTATTCGACTGTCAAAGAAGGGGGTATGTTTCTTTAGCGATTTGACCCTCGAACTTCTAATAAATACACGAAATTAAGGTAGCGCCTGGAAAAATTGGGTAGAAATTTGTTTGTCTAAACACGATGCTATACTCATTATACAGAGCGTTTTGCTCGAGGATGGAAAGGTCTTCGGTAAAAAGCTTGGCACCATAAAAATGGGTAACGTTATATAAAGATTTGACACTCTAATTTAATATTAGTACCGTGAGCTATCGCGTATACTGTTAGTTCTGCAATGTAGATTGGCTCCCGGAATACCTGATCTGACCCTCGGAATCACAGGATAGGTGAAGCCATTGACGTAGCCGTTCTTCGCCCAAGGATGGTGGTAGCGTTCTCGATCGGTTTGACCCTCGATCCGTAAAATTCATACATGAAGCTATGGCGCCGGTTAATGAAATGGAGTCCAATTTGTCTCCTTGAGCACAAAGTTATACTCTCGATACAGCAGGTTAATTTTTTGCTGAGTAATGTCCTCAGTAAAATGTTTGACTTTAAACCAATTGGCTACGTTCCACAACGGTATGACGGTCTGCACTAATATTCAAACCGTGAATTGAGGTGTCTGAAGCCAAAATACTCTTCAGCGGATTTACTCCAGGAATACCTGGTATGCCTGTCGGAAACGCAAGATGTTTGAAGCTATTGACTTAGCCGTTCGAATCTCAATGAGCACGGTAACGTTCTCGAGCAATTTGACCCTCGATCATGTATTTCATAATTAAACTTACGGTGCCCGTCACTGCAATGTATACTGATTCTTATCTGTGAACCCTAACTTATACTCTCGATGAATTGGTGTGGTTAGGGAAAGGTAAGGATTTCGATAAAACGTTTGGCTTAATACCAATTGGTAACGCCCTCGAACGCGTCGACGCTATAGTTTAATATTCAAACCGTGAATTATGGTGTCTGCTGACAATAACGTTCAGGTGACTTGCTCCCGGAATATCTCATTTGACATTCGCAATTACAGGATCAATAAAACTTTTGACTTAGCGGTTCGACTGCCAGAGGGGGTGGTAACGTTCTCGAAAGGTTTGACCCTGGATCTTATATTTCAATCGTGGTATTAGGTGTCGTCACTAAAATGTATACCAATTTCCTTGTCTGATGATGAAGTTATACTCTCGATACAGAGGGCCGCTTCTCGGATGGTAAGGCATTCAGTAAAAGGTTTGCATCCGTACCAATGGGTAGCGTTCTGCAACGGGTCGACGGTCTTCTTTAATACTCATACCGTGAATGCAGTTTTCTATTCCCAATTGTCTCCAGCGGATTTACTTCTTGGTAGCTGATTTGTGTTTCGGAATCACAGGATAGGTGAAACCATTGACTTAGCGATTCGTCTCTCACAGAAGATGTTAGCGTTCACGAAATGTTTGGCCCTCGATCTGCTAAATCAAACATGCAATTAAGATGCTCGGCACTGGGATGAATACTGATTTGTTTCTCCGTTCACGTCGTAATACTCTCGATACAGTGGGATAGTTTCTGAGAAAGTAAGGTCTTCAGTAAAAAGATTAACTATATACGAATAAGTATCATTCAATAACGGTTGGACTCTGCGCTTTATCATTCAATCCGTGAGTTATGGTGTCTATTGCCAATACTGTTCAACGGCTTTTCTACCGGAATACCTCCATTGCCCTTCGGACTCAAAGGATAGCTATTTCCATAGCAGTTCGGCTCTCAAGGAGGGTACAGACGTTCTCGAACTGTTTGGCCCTCGATCATCTGATACATAGATGAAGCTAAGGTACCCGTCACTAAAATGTTTACAAATTTGATCGTCTGGACACGAAGCTATACAATTTATTCAGCGGGTTAGGTTTTCGGAGGGTGAAGTCTTCGGTGATGCGTTTGACTCCGTACAAATTGGTAACGTTCTCGAATGGTTTGACGCTCGATCTTATAATCCATTCATGAAATTATGATGGGCGTCACTAATAAGTGCGGGTTAGGATCCTGGAGGCTAAGGTCTTCAGTAAAACTTTTGACATTATACGAATATGGAACGTTCTACAAGGGATAGACTCTGTACCTTGATATTCAAACCGTGTATTAAGGTGTCCATTACCAGTAATGTACAGTGTATTGACTCTCGGAATGCTTGGTTTCTCTATCGGAATCATAGGATAGGTGAAGTTATTGGCATAGCCGTTCGACGCTCAAAGAAGGTGGCATCGTTCTCCAATGCTTTGACCATCGATCTATTATGTCGTACATGAAATTAGGGTCCAAGTGGCTACAGGGGAAAATAATTTGTTTCTATTAACACGACGTTATACCCTCGATACAGCCGGTAATGTTATCGGATGGTAGGGGCTACTGTAAAAAGATTGAAGCTATACGAACAGATAACTTTCTAAAATGGTTTCACGCTCTACTAAAACATTGGAACCGTGAATTAAGGTGCCGATTGCCAATATATTTCAGCTGATTTACTCCCGGTGTAGCTGGTTTACATTCAGATCTCAAGATAGTTCAAGTTATTGACTAAAGCCGCGTGCCTCATAAAGAATTTGGTAACGTTCTCGAACGGTTTAGCACTCGATCTTAGTATCCGTCTGCCACAATTTCTACTAATTCGATTACGTGAATACTACGCAAGTTAATGGCTACAGCGGGTATTGACCCGGATGGTCATCCATTCGTTAATAAGTGTTACACTATACCAATATGTATGGTTGCACAGCGGATTGTCTCTATACTATGTCACTTACAATGTGAATTAAAGTCTCAACTGTCAATACTGTCCAATGAATATACTCCGGAATACCTGGTTTCACATTAGGAATCACAGGACAGGTGAATCTATTCACTTAGCCGTTCGCCCCACAAAGAGGGTGGTAACGTTCTCGAATGTTTCGATTCTGGACCTTCTAATAAATGCACGAAATTATGGTGCCCGTCACTAAGTAGTATAATAGTTCGTTTCACTCTACACGAAGTTGTACTCTCGATACAGCTGCATAGTTTCCCGGATGGTAAGATCTTCGCTACAACGTTTGCCTTATAACAACTGGTAACATTCTCAAGCGGATTCACGAACTACCATAATATTCAAACCGTGAATTAAGGTGTCTACTCTCAATACTATTCAGCTGATTTACACCTGGAATACCTTGTTTGACTCTCGGAATCACACGATAGGTGAAGCTACTGACTTAGCAGTTCGACACTCAGAGAAGGCGGCAATGATCTCGATCTGTTTCACCCTCGATCTTCATGAGGTAAAGGAGCCCGTCACTGAAATGGATATTTATTTTTTTCTCTGAACACGAAGTTATACCCTCGACTGAGCCGTATAGGATTTCGGTGAGTAAGGATACCGGTAAAGCCCTTGACTTTATAGCAAATGGTATCGTTCTCAAAACGGTATGACGCTCTACCGTAAAATTCAAACCGTGAATTAAGGGGTCTACTGCCAATTCTCTTCAACGGATTTAGTCTATGAGTACCTGGTATGACTCTCGGAAGCACAGGATATCTGAAGCTATTGGCATGGCCGTTTGACTCTCAAAGAAGGTGGTAATGTCCTCGAACGGTTTGACCATTGATATTCCAAATCATACATGAATTTATTGAACTGTCAGTGAAATGTGTACTAATGTGGTTCCCTAGACACGAAGTTTTTCTCTCGATACGGCGATTTAGCTTCTCGGATGGTAAGAATTTCGGTAAAACGTATGACTTATAGAAGCTGGTAACGTTCCTATACGGTTAGACGACCTACCTTAACATTCAAACAGTGAATTAATGTACCCATCGCCAATACACTTCTGCGGATTTTCTCTCGGATTACCTGGTTTGTCTGTCGGAATTACAGGATAGATGGAGCTATTGACTTCCACGTTCTACTCTCAAACGGGGTGGTAACGTTCTCGAACGGTTTGACACTCGATCTTCTAATTCATGTATAGAATTAAGGTGGTCGACACTAAAATGCATACTAATTTGCTTTTCTGAACATGAAGTTACGCTCTCAACACAGCTGGTCAGTTTTTCGGAGGGTGAGGCATTCTATAACAAGTTTGACCATACACGAATAGGTAATGTTCTACAACAGCTTGACAGCGTGCTATAATATGCAAACTGTATATTGTGGTGTCCATTGCCATTACTGTGCAGGGCATATACTCCCGGAATATCTGGTTGAACTTTCGGAAACACAGGATATGTGAAGATATTGGCATAAACGTTCGTCCTTCGAAGAAGACGGTAACGTTCTCAAACGGTTTGACACTGGATCTTCTGTTTTATACACGAAATTATGGCGACCATCACTAAAATGTATGCCAATTCGTTCCTCGGAACGTGCTGCTATACTCCCGATACAACTGGCTAGGTTTTCACATGGGCAGGTCTTCCGTGAAGCGCTTGACTCTATTCCAATTGGTAACGTTCTCCCTCGGTTTGACGCTCGATCTTCTTATACATACATGGATCTAAGGTGCCCCTTCCTAAAATGTATATTTTTTTGTATATCTGAACACGAAGTTATAGTCTCATTACGGCGGGTTTGGATCTCGGAAGGTAAGATCTTCTGTAATGAGTATGTCGTTATACCATTGCGTAACGATCTCAAACGGATCGATGTCCTGACTTAATATTCAATCCGTGAATTAAGGAGTCAATTGCCAAGATACTTCAGCGGATTTACTCCTGGAGTACATAATTTGACTCTCGGAATCGCAGGATGAGTGTAACGATTGACTGAGCCGTTCGTCTCTCACAGAAGGTATCAACGTTCTCGAACTGTTTGTCCCCCGATCTCTTAATTCAAACTTGAAATAACGGTACCGTAACTGAAATCGATGTAAATTCGTCCCACTGATCATCATGTAATACCCTCGATACAGCGGGTTAGATCGTCGTATGGTCAGGCCTTGAGTACAGGGTTTGACTTCATTCCAGTTGGTAACGCTCTCAAATAATATGACGCTCTACTTTAATATTCAAACCATGAATAATGTATCTATTGCCGTCACGGTTCAGCAGATTTAATCCCGGAATACCTAGTTTGACTGCTCGAATCAGTGGATAGGTGAAGCTATTGACTTTGCCCTTCTTGTCTCACAGACACTGATAACGTTACCGGAAGGGTTGACAGTCGATCTTCTAATTCATACATTGAGTTAAGGTACCCGTCACTGAAATGTAGAATGGTTTCTTTCTCTGAACATGAAGTTATACTCTTGAAACCGCTGGTTAGCTTCTCCGACGGTAAGGCCGCGGGAAAGTGTTTGGCTTTATACCAATCGGCAACGCTCTAAAATAATTTGATGCTATAGTTTAATATTCAAACCGTGAATGAAGGTGTCTCTTACCAATACTGTTCAGCGGAATTGCTCCCAGAATACCTGATTTGACTGTCGGAATCACATGATAGGCGGAGCTATTGACTTATCCGTTCGACTGTCAAAGAGGGTGGTAACGATCACGAGCGGTGAGCCCTCAATCTTCTAATTCATGCATGAAGTTAAGATGCCAGTCACTGAAATTAATTCTAATCCCTTTCTCTGAGCTCGAGGTTATACTCTCGATAGTGCGGGTTAGCCTCTCTGTGGATATGGCCTTCCGTAAGGAGTTAACTCTGTAGGAATAGGTAACGTTTTACAGCTGTATAACTCTGTACTTTAATATTCATACCGTGTATTAGGGTGTCTTATGCCAATACTGTACAGCGGATTTACTACCGGAATACCTGGTTTGACAATCCGAATCGCCGGATTGGTGAAGCTATTTACGTAGCCATTCGTTTCTCATAGATGGTAGCACTGTTCTCGTGCTGTTTGACCCTCGATATTCTGACTCATACATGAAGTTAAGGTGCTGGTCACTGAAATGAATACTAACATCTTTCCCTGAACACGAAGTTCACCTCCCAATACATCGAGTTAGTTTCTCGGAGTGTAATATCATCGGTAGAACGATTGACATTTTAGCAATTGGTATCGTTCTCAAACCGTTTCATGCCCTACTTTAATATCCAAGCCGTGAATTAAACTGTCAATTGTCAATACCCTTCAGCGCACTTATGTGTTCTCGGGCTGACTCTCGGAATCACGGGACAGATAAAGCTGTTTACTTAGCCGTTCGTCGCTCAAAGATGGCGGTAACGATCTCGATCGGTTTGACCCTCGATCTATAAAATTCATACATGAAGCTACGGTGCTGGACAATGAAAGGGAGTCCAATTTGTCTCCATGAGCACATAGTTACACTCTCGATACAGCTGGTTAATTTTTCGCTGAGTATGCTCCTCAGTAAAACGTTTGACTATATAGCAATTGGCTACGTTCCACAACGGTATGACGGTCTACACTAATATTCAAACCGTGAATTGAGGTGTCTGATGCCAAAATACTCTTCAGCAGATTTACTCCTGGAGTACATGGTTTGACTCTTGGAGTCACAGGATAGGGGTAGGTATTGAATTAGCCGTTAGTCTCCCATACAAAGTGGTCACGATCTCGAACGGCTGGACCGTGGATCATCTAATTCATTCATGAAATTACGGTGTCGTCAGTAAAATGTATACTAATCTACTTCAATTAACTCGAAGTTATTCTCTCGATGCGGCGGGGTAGCTTCTCGGTAGGTAAGGTATTCGCTAAAAGGAATGGCTTTATACGAATTGGTAATGTTCTCCAACAGTTGAACACACTACATTAATATTGATGCCGTCAATAACGGTGTCAATTGCCAGTACTCTATAGCGGATTAACTCCCGGATTACCTAGTTTGTCTCTCAGAATCGCAGGATCGGTGAAGCCATTGACATAGCTTTGCGACTCGGAA
This sequence comes from Euglossa dilemma, assembly GCA_002201625.1. NCBI lineage: Eukaryota > Metazoa > Arthropoda > Insecta > Hymenoptera > Apidae > Euglossa > Euglossa dilemma. The sequence continues at coordinate 262,202 of NIJG01000172.1, forward strand.
GAAAGTTGGTTACGTATTCCAAATGCTTTACACTCCATCTTCTAATTTGTACATGAAATTAAGGTGCGCGTCACTATAACGAATACCAATTTATTTCGCTTAAAACAAAGTTATACCCATGGTACAGCGGGTTATGTTCTCAGATGGTAAGGTATCCGGTAAGGAGTATGACGTTATGCCAATTGGTAAAGTTCACAAAAAGTCTGACGCTATGCTTTCCTATTTCAGTGGCGGATACCTTAATTTCATGTATGAAATTGGAATATCGACTGTCAAACCGTTTGAGAACGTTACCACCTTCTGTGGAGGCAACGGATCAGTAAATAGCTTCACATATTCTGTGCTTCCGAAAGACAAACCAGATATTCCGAGTGTAAATACGCTGTACAATATTGGCAATGGACACCTCAACTCATGGTTTGAATATTAAAGTATAGCGTCAAAGCGTTCGAGAGCGTTACCAATTGGTATAAAGGCAAACGTTTTATCGAATGCCTTACCTTCCGCGAACCTCACCAATTGATAGAGAGAATAAGTAAGTGTTCACAGAAATGAATTAGTATTCATTGCATTGACGGGCACCTTAATTTCATTACGAATAAGAAGATCGAGTTGCAAACCGCTTCGTGAACGTTACCCTCTTCTTTGAGAGCCGAACGGCTAAGCCAAGAGCTTCAACTTTACTGTGATTACGATAGCCAAATCAGCTATTACGGTAGTCAATCCACTGTACAGTATTGGCAATAGACACATTAAATCACTGTTTGAGTACTAACATAAAGCGTCAAACCGATGCCGAACGTTACCTATTCGTATAAAGTCATTCTTTTGACCGAATAGCTTACCATCCTAAAACGTAACCGGCTGTAGCGAGTGCCATGCTTAATGCCCATGGAAAACAATTAGTGGACGTTATTGCAGATGCACTCCTTATTTTCATATATGAATTAGAAGCTCGAGTGTTCAACAGTTCAAGGTCGTTACCTTACACCACAGGAGTCAATCAACTGAGTCGATAGCAACACACATCCTGTGATACCGAAAGTCACACAGGATATTTCGGGAGTAAATGTACTGTACACTATTGGCAACGGATTCCTTAATTCGCGGAGTGAATATTAAAATATAGCGCCACACCGCGTGAGAACGGTACTAATTGCAAGAAATTCAACCGATTTACCGAATGCAATGCCGTCCATAAAGCTATCCCGCCGTATCGATAGTATAGCTACGTGTTTAGGGAAATACATTAGTAAACATTTTAGTGACATTACCTTAAATTCATATATGAATTAGAATGTCGATGGTCAAACCGTTCAACAATGTTACCACCCTCTTTGGTAGTCGAACGGCTAAGTCTATGCCATCAGCTAGCCTGTGATTCCGATAGTGAAATCTGGTAATCGAGGAGTAAATCCGCTCAACAGTGCTGGCACGAGACACCATAATGCCCGGAATGAATATTAAACTACAGACACAAACCGTTCTATATCGTTAACAATTTGTACATAGTCATTCTCCTTATCTTCATGTATTCCGGGAGTCAACCGGCTGTACAGTATTGGCAGTAGTTACCTTAATGCGCGGTATCAATGTTAAAATGGAAGGCCAGTCCGCGGGAGAACCTTACCAAATCATATACAGTCATACTTTTCACCGAACATTACCTTCCTAGAACCTAACCCGCTGCAGCGCGTGTCATGCTTATTTCTCATTGAAACAAATGAGTAGACAATGCAGCAGAACCACACCTTATTTTCGCATATGGATTAGAAGATCGTGTGTCGAACCGTTCGTGAAAGTTTCCATCTTCTTTGAGATTCAACCTCCTAAGTCAATAGCTTCAAACATGCTGTGATTTAGAAAATCAAACGAGATATTCCCGTAGTAAATGCGCTGAACAGTATTGGCAATAGACACCTCAATTCACGGTTTGAATATTAAAGCAGGCCGTCAAGCCGTTGCAGAACATTACCTATTTGTGTAAGGTTGAACTTCCTACAGAATGCCTTATCCTACGAAAAACTGACCCGCTGTATAATTAGTAGAACTTCATGTTCAGAGATACAAATTTGTGTACATTTTAGGGAAGGGCACATTAATTTCATGTACGAATAAAATGATCGAGGTTCATAGCGTATAAGAACATTACCACCGACATCGAGGGTCGAAGTGCTGAGCCAATAGCTTCAACTATCATGTGATTCCGAGTGTCCATCCAGGTATTTCAGGAGTAAATCCGCTGTACAGTATTGGCAGTAGACAGCAAAATTCGCGGTATATATGCCAAAGTAGAACGTCAATCCGTTTGAGATTGCTTCCAAATGGTATAAAGGCAAACGCTTTACTGAAGGTCTTACCCAGCGAAAGCATATCGCGCTGTACCTAGAGTATCACATTGTGTTCAGAGGAACATATTAGTATTAATTTTAGTGACGGGCACCTTAATTTCGTGAATGAATTAGCAAATCATGTGCCAAACCGTTCGAGAACCATACCGCCTTGGTTGAGAGTCGAACGTAAAATTCAGTAGATTCACCTATCCTGTGATTCCGAGAGTCATATCAGGTAATGCTGGACAAATACGCTAAAGAGTAATGGCAATTGATACCTTAATTCACGGTTTGAGTATTAAAATTGCTTGTCAAACCGGCCGAGAACATTATCAATTTTTATAAAGTCAAACTCTACACAGAGCGCCCTAATTTTCGCGAACCTATCCCGTTGTATCGAGAGTATAACTTTGTGATCACAGATACAAATTAGTATGCATTTTAGTGACTGGCACCTTAATTTGATTTATGAATTAGAAGATCTATTGCCAAACCATTCGTGAACGTCACCGCCTTCCATGTGAGCTGATCGGCTGAGTCAGTAGCCGCACCTATCCTGTGGTTCCGAGAGTCACACTAGGTACATCAGGAGTCAATCCGCTGTACACAATTGGTAATGGACACCTTAATTCACTGTTCCAATATTATAGTTAAGCGTGAAGCCGGTTGAGAATGTTACCAGGTGATATAATGTCTCACGTTTTACTGAGGACATTACACACCGAGAACCAAATCCGCTATATCGACAGCGTATCTTGGTGATCAGAGATACTAATTGGTTTACATTATAGTGACGGGCACATATATTTCCTATATGTATTTGGAGATCAAGGGCGAAAGTGTTCGGAAACGTTACCACCTTCTGTGACAGACGAACGGCTAAGTCAATAGCTTCACCTATCCGCAGATTCGGAGTGCCAATCCAGCTATTCCTGGAATAAATCCGCTCAACATTATTCCCAATAGACACTTTAGTTCACGGTTTGAATATTAAGGAGGAACGACAATCCATTTTCGATCGTTGTCAACTGGTATAAAGTCAAACAGCTTACCGATGGCCTTACTTTCCGGGAACCTTACCCGCTCTGCCAAAAGTATAACTTCGTGATCAGGGACGCAAAGGGGTATACATTTTAGTGACGGGCATATTAATGTCTTGTATGAAATAGAGGATCGGGCGTCAGACCGTTCCACAACGTTACCACCTTCTTTGAGAATCGAGCGGCTTAGTGTGTAGCTTCACATATTCTATGATGCCGAGAGGCAAGCCAGTTGTTCCGGGAATAAATCCGCTGGACAGTATTGGCAATGGACACTTTAATTCACGGCTCGAATATTAAATCTGACCGTCATACCATTGTTGAACGTTACCTATTGGTATAGAGTTCATAATTTTGCAGATAGTCTTACCATCGGAGAAGCTAACCCGCCGCTTCAAGGGTACATCTTCGTGGTCAGAGGATCAAATTACTAAACATTTTAGTGACGGTCACCTTAATTTCATCTACGAATGAGAATATCTATGGTCAAACCGTTCGAGAGCGTTACCGCCATCGTTCATAGTCGAACGGCTGCCAGTATCTTCTCATGCCCTACGACACCGAAAGACAAACCAGCCATTGCGACAGCTGTACACTATTGGCAATGTATACCTTAGTTCACAGTTTGAATATTATGGTACACAGTCTGTCCCTTGTGGATCGTTACCTATTGGTGTAATGTCAAACGTTCTACCGCAGACCTTACCCTCGAAGAACCCAACCCGCTGCATGGAGAGATAGAATACATTTATTTTTGCCTTCCTTATAATTAGTAAACATTGTAGTGACGGCCACCTTAATTTCATGTATGATTTGGAAGATCGAGGTTCGAACCGTAGGAGAATGTAATCAATTAGTACAGAGTCAAACGCTTCACCAAAGACCTTACTCATTGAAAACATATCCCGCTGTATCGAGATTGTAGTAGTGTGTTGAAAGGAACTACATAGCATACATTTTACTGACGGTCAACTTAATTTTATGTATAAAACGGAAGATCGAATGTCATTCCGTTCGAGATAGTTCCCCACCATCTTTGCGTATTCCAAAGGTTATGTCAAGAGTTTCACCTATCCTGAGATTCCGAGAGTCAAACCAGGTAACCTTGGAGTAAGTCCGCTGACGATTATTGGCATCTGACTCCTTAATTCACGGTATGAAAGTTATTGTAGTGTGTCAAATCGACGGATGTAATTACCAATGCGCATGAGGTCATTCCTTTTACCGAAGACCAGACGCTCCCAGAACCGAACCCGCTGTATCGAGAGTATAATTTCGAGTTCAGAGGATCAAATTGGTACACATATTTGTGACGGGCTCATTAATTTCATGTATGAATCAGATGGTCGAGAGTCAAACCGTTCGAGAACGTTAGCCTCTTCTTTGAGAGTCGATCGGTTCAGTCAGTAGCTTCTCCAATCCTGTGACTCCGAAAGACAAACCAGATATTTCGGGAGTCAGTCCGCTGTGCACTATTGGAAACGGACTCCTTAATTCGCGGATTGAATATTAAAGTCCAGAATCAAAGCGTTGTAGATTGTTACCTATTGCAATGTAGCCAAACTTACCATCGAATACTGTACCATACGAGAAGCTAACCCGCTGCATCGAGAGTATAACTTCGTGGTCCGAGAAGCAAAGTAGTAAACATTTTACTGACGGGCACCTTAGTTGCTTATACGAATCAGAAGATCGAGGGTCAAACATTTCGAGATCGTCGCAATATTACATGGGATCCGAACGGCTAAGTCGATAGCATCACCAATCTTGTGATTCCAAGAGTCAAGCCATATATTCCAGGAGAAAATTCTCTGAACAGTATTGACAATAGGCAACGTATTTCACGGTTTGAATATTGAAGTAGCGTGTCAATCCGTTGATGAACATAACCAATTGCTATAACGTCATACACTTTATCGCACGCCTTACCTTCAGGAACATAACCCGCTGCATCAATGGCAGCACTTCGCGTTCCGAGAAACATATGAGTAGACATTTTAGTGACAGGCAACTTAACTTCATGCACGAACTAGCAGATCATGGGACAAATCATTCGAGAAAGTATCAACCTTGTTTGAGCGTGGCACAGATACGTCAATAGCTTTAGCGATCCAGTTATTCGGTGTGTCGAACCAGGTATTGCAGGACTAAATCCGCTGAACAGTATTGGCAATGGACACCATAATTCACGCTATGAATAATAAAGTAGAGCGTCAAACCGTTTGAGAGCGTTCCCAATTGGTATAAAGTCAATCGATTTAGCGAAGGGCTTATGTTCCGCGAATCTCACTCGCTTCATTGATAGTATAACTTTCTGTTCAGAGAAAGATATTAGTATTTTTTTCAGAGACGGGCACCTTAACTTCATGTATGAATTAGAATATCGATGGTCAAACCGTTCGAGAACGTTGCGACCTTCAGAGATAGACGAACGGCTAAGTCAACAGCTTCACCTATCCAATAGTTGGGTGATTAAAAACAGGTATTCTGGGTGTAAATACGCTGAACGGTATTCGCAATAGACTCCTTAATTCAGAGTCTAATAATTACTGTATAACGACAAACCGTCAAAGCACGGTTCCAGTTGATGTAAAGTAAGTCGCATTAATGATGACCTCAACGCCCTAAAGCATAACGCGCTGTATTGCGAGTGGAACATGGTATTCAGAAGAACAAGTCAGTATACATTATAGTAACTGGCACCTTAATTTCATGTGTTAATTAGAAGATCTCGTTTCAAACCGTTCGAGAACATTACCACCTACTTTATGACTCGAACGGCTTAGTCAATAGCTTTACCTTTACCTTTGTCTAGGAGAGTCAATCCTATTAATCCAGGCGTAAATCCGCTGTACATTATTGGCACAAGATACGTTATTCCCGGTATGAATAGTAAAGTAGAAGGACAATCCGTCGGAGAACATTACCAAATGGTATAGGGTCATTCTTTTTGGCAAATACATTACCTTCCCAGAACCTAACACGCTATAGCGAGCGTCATGCCTGCTTCTCACGGAAACCAATTAGTAGGCATTATAGCAGAGGCACACCTTATTTTCGTACATGAACTAGAAGGTCGTGTGTCCAACCGTTCCAGAACGTTACCATCATCTATGAGATATGAACGGCTAGGTCAATAGCTTCATCTATCCTGTGATTCCTAGAGCCAAAGTTGGTATTCCTGGATTAAATCCGCTGAACATTATGGGGAATAGACACCTTAATTCACGGCATGAGTATTAGAGCGGAGCGTCCAACCGTTTTAGAAGGTTACCAATTCCTATAAAGTCAAACGTTTTGCCGAAGACTTTATCCTCCGAAAAACTAACTCGTTGTATTGGGAGTATAGCACCGTTTTCATATGTACCAACAAGTATACATTATACTGAAGATCACCTTAATTTCATGCAATAATTAGAAGATGGAGGAGCAAACCGTTCGAGAACCTTACCACCGTCTGTGAGAAACGAATGGGTACGTCACTAGCTTCTTCTATCCTGTAATTCAGAGAGTAAATCAGACATTCCTGGAGTGATCCCACTGGTCCGTTTGGCAATTGACACCTTAATTCACGGTTTGATTAATAATGTAGACCATGAAACTGTTGCAGAACAATACCTATTCGTATAGGGTCAAACTTTTTACCAAAGGCCTTACCTTCCGAGAAGCAAACCCGTTGTATAGAGGGTGTAACTTCGTGTTCAGAGAAGCATGTTAGTATAAATTTTAGTGACAGGCACTACAATTGCATATATTATTTAGCAGATCGAGGGTCATTCCGTTCGGGAACGGTACCACCTTCCTTGGGAGTCGATCCGCATAGTCTACTGCTTCACTTACACTGAGATTCCGAAAGTCAAATCAAGTATTCCGGGAGTAAATCCGCTGAACAGTACTGGCAATAAGCACGTAAATTCACTGTATGAATATTGAAACACAGAAGCAAACCTTGGAAGGTCGAAAAAATTCATATAAAGAAATTCTTTTTACAGAATACCTTACCTTCCGAGAATCTAACCCGCTGTGCCTTGCTTAATGTCCACAGAAAGAAATTAGTAGACATTTTAGAAGCCGGAAAACTTATTTTCATCTATGAATGGAATAATCGAGATTCAGACCGTTCGAAAACGATTCCACCTTCTCTGAGAATCGATCGACGAAGTCAAAAGCTTCACCCATCGTGTGAGACCTAGAGCTAAACCAGGTATTCCTGGAGTGAATGTGATGAACAGCATTGGCAAACGGTACATTAATTCGCTGTATGAATATTAAAGCATAGACTCAACCCGTCTGCGAACATTAGCAATTCGTACTAAATCATCCTTTTCACAGAATACATTTCCTTCCGAGAACCTAACTCGCTGTGGCGAGTATCTCCATTACTTTTTATAGAAACAAATTACTAGACATTTGTGAGGACGGACACCACATTTCTGTGTATAAGTATCAACATCCAGAGTCAAAGCGTTTGAGAACATTACCACCTTCCTTGAGCGTCGCACAGCATAGTCAATAGCTTCATATATCCTGTGATTCCGAGATTCAAACAGGAATTCTGGGAGTAAATCCGCTGAAGAGTATTACCAATAGACACCTTAATTAACCGTCTCAATATAAAAGCACTGAGGCAAACCATTGTAGAACACCACCTACTGGTATAGGACCGAACTTTTTACCGAAGGCCCTACCTGCCAAGAACATAACCCGCTCTATCGAGGGTATAACTTCGTGTTCATCGAAACATATTAGTAGAGATTTTAGTGATGGGCACCTTAATTTCATGTACGAATTAGAGGGTCGAGTGTCAAACCATCCGAGAACGTAATCACACTCTTTGAGTGTCGTACATCTAAGTCGACAGCGTCACCTGTCCTGTGATTTCGAGAGTCAAACCACGTATTACTGCAGTAAATCCGCTGAAATGCATTGGCCTCAGACACCTTCACTCGCGGCGTAGATATTAAAGTAGAGCGTCAAACTGTTTAAGAATGTTACTAATTCCAATAATGTCAAACTTTTTACCGAAGACCTTACCCTCCGAAAAACTAACCCGCTGAATCGAGAGTATAACATCGTGTTCAGTGACATGAATTAGTATACGTTTTAGCGTCGAGCACATTAATTTGATGTACGAACTATAAGATCGAGGGTCAAACCATTCGAGAGCGTTACCACATTCTGTATGTAATGTACGGCTATGTCAATAGCTTCACTTATCCTTGGATCCCGTAAGACAAACCAGATATTGCGGGAGTAAATGCCCTGTGCACTATTGGCAATAGACGCCTCAATTTAAGCCTTGAATATTAAAGGAGAGCGTCAATCCTTTTAAACAAGCAAGCGAATGTTACAAAGTCAAACGTATTACTAAAGACCTTACCCTCCGAAAGCATATCCCGCTGTACGGAGGGTATAACACTGTGTTCAGTGGAAGAAATTAGTATACATTTTGTGACGGGCACAATATTCTCATGCAGGAATAGAAAATTCGAGAGACAAACCGATCGAGAGCGCTATCACCATCTTTGAGATACAAACCGATAAATCAATAGCTTCATCATTCCTGGGATTCGAAGAGACACAATAGGTACATCAGGTGTCAATCCGCTGTACGTCATTGGCAATGGACACCTCAATTCACGGTATGAATATTAATGTAGGAGGTAAATCCGATGGAGAACATTACCAAGTGGTATACATTCAAGCTTTTTACAGGATACGTTGCATTCCAAGAACCATACCCGCTGCAGCACGTGTCATGCATAGTGCTCACGGAAACAAATAAGTAGACACTATAGCAGAAGCACATCCAATTTTCATGTATGAATAGAATAACCGCGGCTCTTTCCGTACGAGAACGATCCCACCTCCTTTGAGAGTCGAACGTCTATGTCATTAGCTTCACCAATGCTGCGATGACTAGAGTCAAAACAGGTATTCCGGGAGTAAATGAACGGAACTGTATTTCTAATAGGCACCATATTTCACAGTAATATATATATAACTTCGTGATAAGGGAAGAAAATTCATATACATTTTATTTTCGGGCACCTTAATTTCATGTATGAATAAGAAGATGGAATGTCATACCGCTCGAGAACGTTGCAACCTTCTGCGAGAGCCGATCGGGTATATCAATAGCTTCATATATCCTGTGATTCTGAAAGACAAACGAGATATCACGGGAGTAAATCCACTGAACAGTATTGGCAATGGACACATAAATTCACGGTTTGTATATTAATGTAGAGGGTCAAAACGTTGGAGAACATTAGAAAATGGTATAAAGTCAAACTTTTTACCGAAGACCTTACCCTCCGAAGGACAAACCCGCTGTATGGTGAATGTAACTACGTGATCACAAGGAATCATTGCTATGTATTTTAATGACGGACACCTTTTTTTCATGTATGACTTAGAAGATCGAGGGTCAGACCGTTTGAAGACGTTGCCACCTTCCGTGAGATACGAATAGCTAAGTCAATAGCTTCCCGTATCCTGCAATTCCGAGAGACAAACCAGATACTCCGGGAGTACTATAGGTAATAGACACCATAATTCATGGTTTGAATATTAAAGTAGAGCGTGAAACCGTTTGAGAACGTTGCCAATTTGTAAAAAGTCATACAATTCACACAATACCATACCTTCCGAGAATCTAGCCCGCTGTATCGAGAGTACAACTTCGTGAGCGGAGAAGCAAGATAGTATACCTTTTAGTGACCGGCACCCTGATTTCATGTACGAAACAGAAAATCGACGGTCAAACCGTTCGAGAACGATACCACCTTCTGTGAGGGACGGACTTCCAAGTCAATAGCTTCACCTATCTCGTGATTCCGGGATTGAACATGGGAAAAGCGGCAGTAAGTCCGCTGAAGAGTATTGGCATTAAATCTCGGATTGAATATTCATGTTGTGCGTCAAATCGTTTGTGAGCGTTAACAATTAGTACAAAGTGAAAGATTTTTCCGAAGGCCTCACCTTCCGAGGTCCTAACCTACTGTATGGAGAGTATACCTTCTTCATGTCCAGAGAATCAAATTAGTATACATTTTCCTGACGGTCACCTTAATTTCATGTATGAATTCGAACATCGAATGTCAAACTGTGCGAGAACGTTACCCCCTCGTTGAGATACGAACGACTCAGTCAACAGCTACACCTATCATGTCATGCCGACAGTCATGCCAGGTATTCGTGCCTTATGTACGCTGAAAACTGTTGGCAATAGGCACCGCAATTCAAGGTCTGAATATTAATGCGGAACGACAAACTGTTGTAGATCGTTGCCTATTGGTATAGAGTTAAACATTTCGCAGACATCCCTACCTTCGGAGAAGCTACCCCGCCGTATCGAGAGAATAACATCGTGATTAGAGAGACAAGTTAGAATACATTTTAGTTACGGTTCGAGTCGAAGGGCTGAGTCAATAACTTCACCTATCCTGTTATTTCAATAGTCAAACCAGGTATTGCGGGGGTCAATTCGATGAACAGTATTGGCAATGGACACCGTATCTCGCGACATGAAAGTAAAACTAGAGCGTCAAACCGTTCGAGCACGTTATAAATTGCTATAACATCAACCGTTTTACGGAAGAGATTATCCTACCAAAATCTAATCCGCTGTAGCGAGAGATTAACTTCGTGTTCAGAGAATGAAATTATAATTCATTTCAGTGACGGGCACCTTAACTTCATGTATGAATTAGAGGGTCGAATATCAAACCGATAGAGGACATTACAACCTTCTATGAGAGACGAACTGCTAAGCCAATAGATGCACATATAGTGTCATTACGAAAGATAAACCAGATATTCCGGGAGTGAAGGCGGTACACAGCATTGTCAGGAGTCACCTCAATTGACGGCTAGAATATTAAACCCGGCCGGAAAGCCGTTTGAGAGCCATTCCACCATCTTTAAGATTCGAACGGCTAAGTCAATATCTTCACATATCCTGATCTTCTGATAGTCATAGCAGGTTTGCCTGGAGTAAATCAGCTGCACTGAATTGGCAATAGCCACCATAACACACGGCTTAAATATTATAGTAGACCTTCAAACCGTTCTAGAACGTTACCAACGGGTATAGAATCACACACATTCTTGATAGCCCTACCATGTGAGAAGCTAACCCGCTGTATCGAGAGTATAACTTCGTTTTTAGGGGACCGAATTAGAAATCATTTTAGTGCCGTCACCTTAAATTGAAGTATGCATTATAAATTCGACGGCTGAACCGTGCGAGAACGTTACCACCGTCTGTGGAGTCGAACGGCTTAGTCAATCGCTTCACCTATCCTGTGATTCCGAGAGTCAAAACAAGTATTCCGGGAGAGTATCCCCTGTTCAGCATAGGCATTTGGCACCTTAATTCGCGGCATGAATGGTAAAGTAGAGCGTCAAACCGTTTGAAAGCATTGCCAATTGGTATGAAGTCAAAGATATGACCGAATGCGAATCATTCGGAGAAGCAACCCCAACGTTTCGAGAGTATAACTTCGTGTTCAGAGAAAGATATTAGTAGTCATTTCAGTGACGGGCACCTTAATTTCATGTATGAATTACAAGATCGAGTGTCAGATCGCTCGAGAACGTTACCACCCTCTTTGGGAGTCGAACAGCAAAGTCAGGGGCTTCATTTATCCTGGGATTCCAAGAGAACGTAATCCGGGACTAAACCCGCTGTACGGTATTGGCATTGGACACGTTATTGGTCGGTATGAATATTAAGGTAGAGAGTTCAACCGTCGGTGAACACTTTCAATTGGTGTATAGACAATCTTCTTACGTAAAGCTTTACGGTCCGAGTACCTAATCCGCTGTTTCGTGGGTATATCTTCGGGTTCAGAGAAACAAGATAGAAGACATTTTATTGACGGACTTCTTATTGTCATGTATGAATTAGAAGCTCGAATGTCAAACCGTTAGAAATTGATCCCACCGTAGTCGCGCATCTATGTCACAAGCTCCACCTATCCTGTGATTCCGATAGTAAACACAGCTATTCCGGGAGTAAGTCCGCTGAAGGTATTGGCACTAGACACAATAATTCGCGGTAGGAATATTAATGTACTGCGGCAATCCGTTGTAGATCTTTAACAATTTGATTATTGTCACTCTTCTTCCCGAAGGCCTTGTCCTCAGAGAACCTAATCCCCCGTATCGAAAGTACATCTTCTCGTTCAGGAAAATATATTAGTTTAAATTTTAGTGACGGGCACCGTTATTTCAAGTTTGAATTAGAAGATCGAGGGCTGAATATTTCGAGAACGTTAACACCGTCATTGAGAGTCGATCAGTTAAGTAAATACCCTCACCTACCTGTGGTTCCGAGAGTCAAACGAGGTACTCCGGGAGTAAGTGCCCAGTACAGAATTGGCAAGAGACACCTTAATTCAGGATATGAATATTAAAGCAAACCGTCATAATGATACAGGACGTTACCTACTCCCGTAAAGTCAAACCTTTTACCAAATGCATTAGCTTCCGTGAAGCTGACCCGCTCTATCGTGTTTATGACTTCGAGTGGAGAGAATCGTATTAGTGTAAATTTTAATGTCGGGCACCTTATTTACATACACGAATAGAAGCATCATGTGCAAAACGTTTCGAGATCGTTGCTACCTTCTTCAACATTCGAACGGCTAAGTTAAGAGCTTCACCCATCCTGCGATTCCAAGAGTAAAACCGGGTAATTCACGTCTAAACCTGTTGCACATTATTGGCACGAGGCACGCAATTTTACGGTATAAATAGTAAAGAACAGAGTCAAGGCGATGTAGCACGTTACCGATTGCTCTGTAGCCCGATTTTTTCAGCAGGCCTTGATTTCTGAGAATCTAACCCCCATTATCGCGATTATATATTCATGTTCAGAGAAACACATTAGTATACATTTTAGTGACGGGCACATTAATTTCATGTATGAATTAGAATATCGAATGTGAAACCGTTTGTCAGAGTTACGACCGTCCTTGTGTGCCGAACGGCTAAGTTAATAGCTTCATTTATACTGTAATTCCCAGAGCCAAAGCAGGTATTCCAGCAGTAAATATGGTGATATGTATTGGCAATAGGACCGTTAATTCACCGTATGAATATTAAAGTAGAAGTTCAATACGTCGGAGATCATTACCAATTAGTTTAAAGTCAGTCCTCTTACCGAATACCTTACCTTCCAAGAACAAAGCCAGCTGCAGCGAGTCTCTTGCAAAATGTTCACAGAAAGAAATTAGTAAACATTTTAGCGGACGGACACAACATGATTGTGTATAAATACTAACATCGAAAGTAAAAGCGTACGAGCATGTTACCACATTCTTTGAGAATCGTAGGGCTAAGCCGACAGCTTTACCTGTACCGTGATTCTGAGCGACAAATCAGGTAATCCGGAAGTATATTCGCTGAAGGGTATTAGCAATTAACACCTTAAACCACTGTTTTAATAGTCAAGTAGAGTGTCAAACCGCTTGAAAGCGTTACCAATTCGTATAAAGTCAAACGTTTTACAGAAGACCTTACATTCCGCGAACCTCAACCGCTTCTTCGAGAATATAACTACGCTTTCAGAGAAAGGAACTGGTCTTCATTTCAGTGACAAGTACTATAACTCTATGTTTGAATTAGAAGATCGAGTGTCAAACAGTTCAGGAACGTTACCGCCCTCATTGAGATTCTAACGACCCAGTCAATAGCTATACCTATCCTGTTATGCCGAGAGTCATGCTAGGTATTCGTGGAGAAAGTCAGCTGAACACTATTAGCAATAGGAAATATAATTCAAGGTCTAAATATTAAAGCGAATCGACAAACCGTTGAAGAACGTTACCTATTGGTATAGACATTTTCCGGACATCCTTACCTTCGGAGAAGCGAACCCGCTGTATGGATTGAATAACATCGTTATAAGAGAAAGATGTTAGTAATCAATTCTGTGACGGGCATTGTCATTTAATGTATGAATTAGACGAACGAGTGTAAAGCCGCTCGAGAACGTTTCCTCCATCTGCTAGAGACGAACGTCTACGTCAATACCTTCACCGATCCTGTGATTCGGAGAGTCAGACCAGGAATTTCGAGCGTAAATCTGCTGAACAGAATTGGCAAAAGACCCCTTAATTCACTGTATGTATATTAAAGTACAGTGTCGATCCTTTGTACAACGATACACATTGGTATGAAGGCATCCTTCATGGTAGAAGGCCGTTCCGACAAGCAAACCCGCTGTATCGAGAGTACAACTTCGCGTTCAGAGAAAAAATTAGTAGTCATTTTAGTGACAGGCACCGTAATTTCATACATAAATTACAGGAAAGAGTGTGAAACGGTTCGATAACGTTATTATCTTCTTCGCGGGTTGCACAGCTAAGTTAATAGCTTCATATATCCTGTGGCTCCGAGAGTCAAATCAGGTATATCAGGAGAAAATCCGCTGAACTGTATTGGCAATAGACACCTGAATTCACAGTTTGCATATAAAGTAGGGCGACGGACCGTTTGAGAACGTTAGCAGTTGGTATAACGTCTACTATTTACCGAAGACCTTACAGTCCGAGTACATAACCCGCCGTATCGAGAGAATAACTTCGTGTTCAGAGACACGAATAACCATTCATCTAAGTGTCGGACACCTTAGTTTCTTGTCTGAATAAGATGATTCAGCGTCAAACCGAGGGAGAACGTTACCATTTGGTGTGGAGACAAATGCTTCATGGAAGGCCTTACCATCCGAAGACCAAGCCCGCTGAATCGAGAGAATAACAGCGGATTCAGAGGACCGAGATAGCACACATTTTAGTGACGGTCTCCTTAATTTTATATATATATAGCAGAAGATCGAGTGTCAAACCGTTTGAGATAATTACAGCCTGCTCTGAAGGGCGAACGGCTATGTCAATAGCTTCACATATCCAGTGATTCCGAAAGTCAAACCAGGTAATCCGATCGTAAACCCACTGGAGTTTATTGGCAATAGATACCCTATTTCACGGTTTGATTATTTTATTATTATTATTTGATTATTGATTATTTGATTATTAACGTAAAGCGTCAAACCGTTGCAGAACGTTACGAGTTCGTATAAAGTCATTCTTTTTACCGAAAACCTTACCTTCGGTGGAGCCAACCCGCTGTATCGAGAGTATAACGTCGTATTCAGAAATCCAAATTATTATACATTTTAGTGTCGGGCATCTTAGTTTCATGTGTGAATTGGATGATCGACGGTCAAACCGTGCGACAACGTTACCATCTTCTGTGAGAGACGAACGGCTATGTCAATAGTGTAGGATGAAGGCGATCGAAATGGTCAGAGTAAGTGGTTGTTTAAATTTATTTTAAAAAATAGCTCTCTCTAATACACGTTTCTCCACGCTGTGCCTCTCGCAACAATACAATGTGTAATCTCCTCTCCTCCGCGACTCTCCTCGTATTTATATTTTCCCTCTTCCACATTCGCGCTCACACTCATAGTTCATGGTTATTGAACTATGCATTCTTTCTCTTTCATACGTACTTGCCTCTTTCTTTTAGGGTATTAACCTGTTAACCGTCGATACTGTTTTGGGTGACAACCGACTTCGCACGCGACACATATTGTTTCGATCGTCGGTCGTTCACCCATCACGTATTTACGCTTTTTCGGCGGTAACCGTCTTCGCTCGGGTAAACTGTTGTCGTTTTTAGGCAGTTTAATAATAATTGTCTTTCTAACTGCCTAACTCCCTACAGTAGCTTCACCTATTCTGTGATGCCAAGTGTCAAACCATGTATTCTGAAATATGATCCCAAAAAAAATATTGGCAGTGGAGACATTAATTCACAGAGCAAATGACATTGTGCAGAGTCAATCCGCTGTAGATGCTTACATATTGACATAGATTGACACTTATTACCGAATGTCTTATCATCCTAGGACTCTACACGCTGTAGCGATTGTCTTGCTTTGTCTTCACGGGATCAAAGTAGTAGACATTTTGGCGGACGGATACTTTACCTCCATGTATGAATACGAGTATCGAGTGTATAATTTCGCGTTCAGAGAGACAGATTTAGGACGCAATTTATGCCAGCCATTTTAATTTCATGTACGAACTGGAAGATCGAGAGCCAAGCCGATGGAGAATGTTACGAACATTCTTGAGAGTCGCACGGATAAGTCAATAGCGTTACTGATCCTGCGATGCTGGGAGTCAAACCAGGTACTCAGGGAGTAAATCCGCGGGACAGTATTGGCAATGCACACGCTAATTCACGATATGAACATTAAAGAACATAGTCAAACCGTTGTAAAACGTTACCTACTTCTATAGAGTCATACATCTTACCGAAAGTCTTATATTCGAGAAGGTAAGCCGCTGTATCGAGAGTATAACTTCGTGTTCAGAGAAACAAATTAATGTACATTTGAGTGCCGAGAATCATAATTTCATGTATGAACAGCAAAATCGAGATTCAAACCGTAGGAGAACGATGTCACCTTCGTTGAAAGTCGCACATCTAAGTCAATAGGTTGACATATCCTACGATTGCATGAGTCAGACCATGTATTCTACGCTTAAATGGGCGGAACCATATTGGCAATAGTCACCGAAATTCACGGCATGAATATTATCGTTAAGAGTCAAACCATCGGACATCATTAGCAATTGGTTGAAAGTAATGTTTCAAACCTATACGATACATTCCGAGAACGCAAGACGCCGTAGCGATTGTCTTGCTTCGCGTTCACATGAACGAATTAGTAGACATTTTAGCAGGAAGCACACCATGTTTTCATATATGTATTAGAAAATCGAGTGTCAAACCATTCGACACCGTAACCACCTTCTTTGATTTACGCATATCTAAGTCAATAGCTTTGCATAACGTGTGCATCCGAGTGTGATTCCTGGATTAATTCACCTTAATTCACAGTTTGAATATTAAAGCGGACCGTCAAACCGATGTAGATCGATTGCTATTGGTATACAGTCAGACATTTTGCTGATAGCCCTCCCTTCGGAGAAGCAATCTCGTCGTATTCAGAGTACAACTTCATGATCAGAGAAAGATATTGGTAATCATTTCAGCAACGAGCAGCTTAATTTCATGTATGCATTAGAAGATCGATGGTCAAACCATTCGTGAACGTTACCACCCTGTTGGAGAGTCGATCGTATAAGTCAATAGCTCCACCCATTCTCTGATTCCGAGAAAAAAACAAGGTGATCCAACAGAAAATCCGCTGAAGATTATTAGCAATGGACACCTTAATTCATGGTCTCAATCTTAAAGCAGACACTTTACCAGTAGCCTTACCTTCGGAGAAGATAACCCGCAGTTTTGAGAATATGACTTCGTGTACAGGGAACGAAACTAGTATTCATTTCAGTGACGGGAAACTTAACATCATGTACGAGTCTGAAGATCGAGTGATGATGATCTTCTGACATGAAGATCTGTCCCTATCTCAAGCAAGATGGTTACTTTCTCTAACGGTTTGTCCCTTCATCTGCTAGTTCGTACATGAAATTAGCATGCCCAACGATAAAGTGCAAATCAATGTGTTTCTCTGAGCAGGGTGTTATACTCCCAATACAAGGGGTTTGGTACGCGGAGAATAAGGTATAATAAAACGGTATATTTTATTCCATTAGGAAGCGTTCTAGAACGGTTTGACTTTCTACTTTAATCATTATACTGCGGATTACGATGTACATTGTCAATACTGTGCTGCGGATATACACCAGGAATACTTGGATTCACCATCGGAATCACAGGATAAGTGAAATTATTGATTTAGCCGCTTAACTCCCAAAGAATATGGGGACGTCCTCGTACGCTTTTACACTCGATCATCGAATTCATACATGAAATTAAGGTGCCCGTCACGAATATTTATAGTAATTTGTTCCACTGAACACGATGATATACTCTCGATACTGCGGGTTAGATTGACCTTAGGTAAGGCGTTCGGTAAATGGTCGGCTCGATTCACATTGGTAACGTTCTCAAATGGTTTAGCGCTGCACTTTAATAATCAAGCCGTGAATTAAAGCGAACATTGGCGATACTGTTGAGCGGATTTACTCCAGGAATATCTCGCTTGACTCTCGGAATCACAGGATAGGTGTAGCAATTGACTTCGCCGTCCGATCCTCAAAGCGGAAGGTAACGTTCTCGAAATGCTTGACCCTCGATCTGCAAATTCGTGCATGACGTTAAGGCGCCCGTCACTGAATTGAGTACTAATTACTGTCTCTCAGCACGAAGTTATACTCTCGATACAGCGGGTTAGCTTCAGGAATGTCAGGCTGTCTGTGGAAACTTTGGCACTATAACAATAAGTAACGTCCTACAACGGCATAGATCTGTACCTTAATAATTATGTCGTGCAATAGGGTACCTAATGCCCACAATAATCAGCAAATTTACTCGCGGAATACCTGATTTGACTGTGAGAATAATAGCATAGATGCAGCTATTAGCATAGTCGTTCGAATGTCACAGAAGGTGGTAACAGTCTCGAACGGTTTGACCCCCGATCTTCTTATTCATACATGAACTGAAGGTGCCCGTAACTAAAATGCATTTTAATTTGTACCTCTGAAGACGGAGTTATTCTCTCGATACAGCGGGATTGGCTTTCGGTGGATAAGCTTTTCAGTAATACGTTTGACTTTATACAAAATGGTAACCACCTCAAATGGATTGACTCTCTACTTTAATATTAAAGCTGTGAATTAAGGTGTCTACTGCCAATAATGTTCGGCAGACTTGCTCCCAGAATATGTGGTACCATTCTCGGAATCACTGAATAGATAACGCTATCGACTTAGCCGTTCGACTCTAGAAGAAGGTGGTAACGTTCTCGGACAATTTGACCCTGGATCTTCTTATTCATACATGAAGTTAAGGTGCGCGTCAGTGAAATGAATACTAATTTCTTTCTCTGATCACGTCATTACACTCTCGCTAAAGCCGGTGAGGTTCGCGGAAGGAAAGGCCATCGATAAGACCTTTGACTTTATACCAAATGGTAAAGCTCTCGAACGGTTTGACGCTCTACCTTAATATTCAAACCGTGAATTGTGGTGCTCGTCACTAAAATGTATACTAGTTCGTGCAACTGAACACCGTGTTCCACTCTCGATACAGCAGGATAGTTTCTCGGAGGATAAGGTTCTCGGAAGTACGTTTAACTATACTGAAATTGGTAACGATCTCAAACGGCTTTATCCAGTTTTTTAATATTCAAACCGTGAATTAAGGTGTCTATACGCAGTACCGTTCAGGGTATTTACTCCGGGAATACCTGGATTGAATCTTCGAATCACTGGATAGGTGAAGCTATTGACTAACCGTTCGTCCCTCACAGAATGTGGTAAAGTTCTGGAACGGTTTGACCATCGATATTCCATTTCATAACTGAACTTAAGGTTCCGTCACTAAAAATTGTACTATTGTGTTTCTCTAACCACGATGTTATACTCTCGACAAAGCGGGACAGTTTTGCCGAGGGTAAGGCATTCTTTAAGAAATTTGACACTACACGAATACGTAATGTTCTACTACGTCTTGACGGCCTGCATCAGTATTCAAACCGTCAATTGAGGTCTTCATTGCTAATACTGTCCAGCGCGCTTACTCCCGGAATCTGGGAGTAATCTGGTCGATCTGGTTTAACTTCCGGAATCACACGATATGTGAAGCGATTGACTTAGCCGGTTGTCTCTCGTTGAATGTGGTAACCTTCTAAAACAGTCTGACACTCGATTTTCTAATACATACATGATTTTAATGTGTCCGTCACTAAGTTGGACACTGCTTTGATTCTCTGACCACGAAGTTATCCTCTCGAAACACCGGGTTATATTCTCGGCAGGTACGGTATCCGGTGTAGGCAATGACGTCATAATAATTGGTAATGTTTGTCGCCAATTTAACTCTCTAATTTAATATTCAGGCAGTGAATTGATGTGTCCATTGCCGATAGTGCTCAGCGCATGTACTACTGGAATACCTGGTTCGATTCTCTGAATCACGGGATAGGTGAAGCTATTGACTTAGGTGTGTGGCTTTCAAAGTAGTTGGTAACGTCCCCGATCGGTTTAACACCCGATTCTCTCACTCACACCAGAAACTAAGGGGGACGTCTCTGTAATGTTTAGTAATTTGTTTCCGTGAAGATGAAGTGAGACACTCCCTGCAACCGGGTAGGATCTCGAAAGGTATGGTATTTCGTAAGGAGAATAACCTTATACCAACTAGTAATGTTCACCGCCGATTTGACTCTCTACCTTAATACTCGTATAGTGAATTATGGTGTCTATCACCAATACTGTTCAGCCGACTAAATTCTGGAATACCTTGTTTAGCTCTAGGAATCACAGGATGGGTGAAGCTATTGACTTCACCGTTCGGTTATCAAAGAAAGCGGTAAAGTTCCACGACGGTTTGACACACGATATACCATTTCATACATGAAATTAAAATCCCCGTCACTAAAACGTATACTATTGTATTTCACAGTGCCCGATGATATACTCTCAATACGGTGAGTTTGGTTCTCGTAAGGTAAGAGTTTCGGTAAATGTTTTATTCTATGACAATAAGTACGGTTCGAAAACGGCTTGACTCTCTACTTTCATATTCATATTGCGAATTATGATTTCTATTGTCAATAACCTTCAGCCGATTTACGCCTGGAATAACAGGTTTGTCTCTCGGAATCACAAGTAAATGTGAAGCTATTGACATAGGTGTGCAATTCCCAAAGAAGGTGGTGACGTTCTGGAAGGGTTTGCCTCTCGATATGCTCATCGATACATCGAATTATGGTGCCAGTCCTTACAATGCATACGTATATGTTTCCGTTTACATTAAGCAACACACTTGCTGCTGCGGTTTAGCTTCTTGAGAACTAATGCATTCGACAATGAGTTTGACTGTATAACTGTACGTATCGTTCTTCCATGGCTTGTGCCTCTACTTGATTATTCATACCGTGAATTGAGGTGTCCATAGCCAAAGCTGTTCAGCGGACTCACTTCTGGAATACCTGATTTCTCCCTCGGAATCAAAGGATGGCTGCAGCTATTGACTTAGGTATGCGACTTTCAAAGATGGTGACGACGTTCACGAACTGTTTGACACTCGATTATCATATTCATACATGAAACTAAGGTGCCCCTCATTAAAATGTACACTAATTTTTTTCACGGAACACAAGATTATACCCTCGATACAGCGGGTTAGATTTTGAGAGGGTAACGTTTTCGGTAAAGGGTTTGACATTGTGCCAGTACGTATCGTTCTTAAACGGATTCACACCCTTCTTTTATATTCAAACCGTGAATGAAGGTGTCCATTGCCAATAGTGTACAGCGGATTTGCACCTGGAATGCCAGGTTTGATTCTCGGAATCACAAAAAAAGGTGAAGCTACTGTCTCAGCCGGCCGCATCTCAAAGAAGGTGTTAACGTTCTCCAACGGTTTGACACTTGATCTTCTAATCTGTACGAGAATTAAAGATGCCCGTCACAGAAATGAAGACCAATTTTTATCTGCGAGCAGGAAGTTATACTCTCGAGTCGGCGAGATAACTTCTCCGAAGGTAAGGCCATGGGTAAAGTGTTTGATTTTATACCAATTTCCAACGCCCTTTAACGTTTTGACACTCTACTTTAATATTCAAACCGTTAATTAACGTGTCTATTACCAAAACTGCTCAGCGAATTAACTCGTGGAATACCTGCTTTGCCTCTCGGAATCACAGGATAGCTGCAGCTATTGACTTAGGTGTATGGCTCTCCAAAAAGGTAGTAAGGTTCTCGGACGGTTCGACTCTCGATTTTGCTACTCATACATGGAAAGAACGTGCCCGTCTGCTAATATTTCTACTAGTTTGTTCCTGTGAACATGGAGCGACGAACTAGTTAGAGCGGGTTAGGTTCTCCAAAGGTTAGGTATTCGGTAAAAGGGATAATATTGTACGAACTGATAATGTTCTCCGACAGTTTGACTCTCTACTTTAATATTCATACCGTGAAATAAGATGTCTATTTGCAATGCGGGTTAGCGGATTTACTACCGAATATCTCGTGTGAATCTTGGAATCGTAGAATAGGTGAAACTATGGACTTATCCGCTCTTCTCTAAACGAAGGTGATAAATTTCACGAACAGTTCGACTTTCGATCATCGAATTCATACATGAAATTAAGTTGCCCATCTCTGAAATGTATACTAATTTGTTCCTCTGAACACGGTGTTATACTCTCGGTACAGCATGTTTTTTTCGGAGGGTATGGCCTTCGGTAAAACGAATGACTTTTTAGGAATTTGTAACGTTCTCATACGGTTTGACGCTCCGCATTAATATTCATACCGAAAATTAACGTGTCTATTACCAATACTGTTCTGGGGATTTACTCCCCGATTATCTGACTTGACTCTCTGAATCGCAGGATAGGTGAAGCTATTGGCCAAGCCGTTCGACTCTCAAAGCGAGTGGTAACGTTCTCGAACGGTTTGAAAATCGATAACCTAATTCATACGTGAGTTCAAGGTGCCGTCACTAAATAGTATACAGATGTGTTCCTTTAAACACGAATCTATACCCTCGAGACGTCGGCTCAGCGTCACGATCGGTAAGGCTTTCGGTAAAACGTTTGACTTTGTAGTAACTGGTAACGTTCTCAAACGGTTTGACTCTCGATCCTCTAATTCATTCCTCAAATTAAGCTGCCCTTCCGTCAAATGTAAACTAATGTTTTTCTCTGAGCATGGTGTCATTCTCTCGATACAGAGGGTTAGTTTTTCGGTGCGCAAGGCATTCTGCAAGAAGTTTGATCACACACCTATAGGTAATGATATACAACAGCTTGACTGCCTGCTTTAATTAACAAACAGTGAATTTAGGTGTCAATTGCCAATATTATTCAGCGCATTTACTCCCGAAATATCTTGTCTGACTTTCGGAATGGCAGGATACGAGAAGCTATAGAGATAGCCGTTCGAATCTGATGGAATGTGGCAACTTTCTCGCACGGTTTGACCGTAGATCTTCTTACTCATATTGAAATTAACGTCCCCATAAGTAAAATGTTTACTAATTTGGTCGTCTGAACACGAAGTTATACTCTCGATACGACGGGTTAGCTTCTCAGATGGTAGGGCTAACTGTAAAATATATGATTCTATATCAATGGGTAACGTTGTACATCGGTTTGGCGGTATGCTATTACATTCAAACATTGTGGTAAGGTGACTATTGCCGATACTGTTCAGCAGGTTTGCTCCAGGCATACATTATATGGCCCTCGGACGCACAGGATATGGGAAGCTAATGACTTAGCCGTCCGATTCTCAAAGAAGGTAGTAACGTTCTCGAACTCTTTGATACTTGATAGCGAAATTTATACACAAACTCGTGATGTCCGTCCGCTAAAATGTCTTGTACTTTGTTTCCGTAAACATTGAGCAGGACACTCGCTACAGCAGCGGGTAATGTCTTCGGTGAAAAGAGTGACTCTATACCAATTGGTAAAAATATCCGACAGTTTGACTTTCTACTTATATGTTCATACCGTGTAAAATATTGTCAACTGCCTATATAATTCAGTACCTTAATATTCAAACCGTGAATTAAGGTGTCTATTACCAATATTGTACAGCTTATGAACTGTCGGAATGCCTGGTTTGTCTTTCGGAATCATAGGAGAGAAGAAATTACTGACTGATCCGTCCGACTATCAAAGATGGCGGCAACGTTGTCGAACGGTTTGACCCTCGACATTCCAATTCATAGATGAAATTAAGGTGACCGTCACTAAAATGTTTTCCTATTTGATCCTCGGACCACGAAGATATACCCTCGATGCGGCGGGTTAGCTTCTCCGATGGTAAGGCTATCGGCAAAATGTTTAATTCGATACCAATAGGTAAGGTTCTAGAATGGTTTGTCGGTCTGATTTAATACTCAAACCGTGAATTAAGGTATCTATTGTCAATAATGTGCAGCGCACCCACTCGCGGAATATCCCGTTTGACTTTCGGAGTCACAGGATATATGTAGATATTGACTTACCTGTTCTGACATCAGAGAGGGCGGTAACGTTCTCGAACTGCCTGACCCACGATCATCTAATTCATACATGAAATTAAGGTGCTCGAGCCTAGGATTTCTCCCCCAGTCTATGATTCATCCCACTGAACACCATGTTATACTCTCGATACAACGAGTTAGATATTCGATGTGTATGGACCGCAATAAAACGATTTGGCTCCATACCCCTTCGCATTGTTCTACAACGGTTTGACTCTGTACATTAATAACCGAACAGTAAATTAAGGTTGCTGTTGCTAATGCTGTTCAGCGGACTTTCTCCCGGAATACCCAGTTTTACTCACGGAATTACAGGATATGTGACGCTACTTTCTCAGCCGTTCGACAAGAATGTGATAACGTTCTCGAACGCATTGACTCTCGATCTTCTAAGTAATACATAAAGTTAACGGTCCCGTCACTGAAATGAATACTAAGTTCATTCTGTGAACACGCAATTATATTATCGATTCAGCGGGATAGTGGTTCAGAGGGTAAGGTCTTCGATAGAACGTTTGACTTTATAGCAATTGGTAACGACCTGCAATGGTTTCATTCTGCATTTTAATGTCTATAGCCTAATATTTGATGTCTAATGACAATAGTGTACGGCGCACCATCGTCTGTTATACCTGGATTGACTCTCGGAATCACAAATCTCTGCGAAGCAGCAGACTCAGCCGTTCGACTATCATCGAAGGTGGTAACGATCTCGAACGGTTCGACATGCGATCTTCTAATTCATATTCAAATTTAAGGTGTTCTTCTGCTATAATGTCTACCCATTTTTTTCCGTGAGCATTAAGCATGACGCTCGCTGCAGCGGGTTAGGTTCTATCATGGTTAAGTATTCGGGAAATAGAATGACTTTACCAAGAGGTAATGTTCCCCGACGGATTGACGTTCTACTTTAATATTCATACCGTGAAATAAGGTGTATGTTGCCAATACTATTGAGCCCATTTACTCCAGGGTCACCAGGTTTTAATTTCGCAATCACAGTATAGGTTATGATATTGACATAGCTGTGCAACTAGCAAAGATGGTGGTACCGTTCTCGAAAGGTTAGACTCTCGATTTTCGTATTTATACATAAAAATGTCGTGTCCGTCTGCCAGTGTATCTACTAATTTGTTTCCGCGAACATTAAGCAAGACACACGCTACAGCGGGTTTGGTTTTCGGAAGGTAAGGTGTTCGGTACAACGAGTGACTTTATACCTATTTATAATGTTCATCGAGAGCTTCAATCTCTACCTTAATTTTCAGAAAGTGAATTTAGGTGTACATTGAATATAATGTTGAGCGGTTATACTCCTTCAGTGCCTGGTTTGACTCTCGGTATCACAGGATAGGTGATGCTATAGATTCAGCGGTTCGACCCTCAAGGAAGGTGAAAACGATCTCATACTGTTTAACCCTGGATTTTGTATTTCATAGGTGAAATAAATGTGCTCATCTCTAAAATGTATACTCACTTGCTTCGCGGAGCACGTAGTTATACACTCGAAACAGCGGGTTATGTTCCCGGAAGGTGTGACCGTCGATAGAATGTTTGGTCTATACCAATGGGTAACATTCTCAAAGGGTTTGACGCTCCACTTTAAGATTCATACCGTGAATTGGGATGTCTATTGTCAATACTGTTCAGCGGATTTACTCCCGGAATGTCTCATTCGACTCTGGGAATTATAAAAGAGGTGAAGCTATTGACTTAGCCCTTCGATCGCCAAAGGAGGTAGTAAAGCTCTCTAAGGGTTTGACCCTATATCTCTTAATACATAGATGAAATTAAGGGAGCCGTCACTGAAGTGTACACTAATTTAATACTCTGAACACCATGTTGTACTGTCGGTACAGCGCGTTAGGCTTGCGGTGGGTAAGGTCTACAGTATAGCGTTTGACTTTAGACCAATATGTTGCGTTCTCACACGGATGGGAGCTCTTCTTTAATATCCAAACCCTGACTTAAGGTATCTTCTGCCACCACTACACAGGGCACTTACTCGCGGAATATCTCGTTTGACTTTCTGAATCACAGCATGTACGAAGCTAGTGTCTTAGCCGCTTGATTCTCAAAGATGGTGGTAATATTCTCGAACGGTTTGACCCTCGATCTACTAATTCATTCATGCAATTAACAGCCGCTCTTTAAACTGTCTTCTATTTTGTTTCCAAGGACACTTAGCGAGACACTTCCAACTGCGGATTGGGCTTCTCAGAAGGTACGGCCTTATGTAACAAGTTTGATCATATACGAATAGGTAACATTCTACAATGGTTTTATGCTGTACCTTAATATTCAAACCGTGAATCGAGGGTCATATTGCCAATACTTAGCTCCGAATTTACTTCCGGAATACCTTGTTTTTCTCTCGGTATCACAGGACAGGTGAAGCTAATGACTTAGCTCTGAGCGACACTCAGGAAAGGAGGTAACGTGCTCCAACGGTTTGACTCTCGATCTTCTAATTCATACATCAAATCAAGCTGCCCGTCACTCAAATGTATACTAATTTTGATTTCCTGGACACGAAGTTATACTCTCGATACAACGGGTTACGTCCGCGGTAGGTAAGGTATCAGGTAAAAAGTTTAATACCATGCCCATAGGTAACGATATACAACGGTTTGACGCCCTACATTAATAATCATAGCATGAATTAGCGTGTCCATTGACAATACTGCACTATGTATCGAATATCGGAATACCTGGTCTGACACTTGGAACCACGGGACAGGTTTAGCTATTGATTTAGCTGTGTAACTCTCGAATAGGATGGTAACGTTCTCGCACCGTATAACCATGATACTCCTATTCCTACGTGAAACGAAGGTGTTGGCGTGCTAAAATGTCTACTAATTTGATCACCTGAAAGCAAAGCAAGCCAATCGCTACAGCGGATTGGGATCTCCAGAGGTATGGTTTTGGGTAAAGAAATAACTTTATACCAGTTCGTAATGTTCACGGACGGTTTGAATATCTACCTTAATATTCATAATGTGAAATAATGTGTCTATCGCCAATACTCTACAGCAGCCTAATTCCTGGAATACCAGATTTGACTTTCGGAACCACATGGTAGGTGATGTTATTGACTTAGCCGTTCTACTCACAAGGAAGATAGTAACGTTCTCGAAGAGTTTGACACTCGATCTTCTAATTAACACATGAAATTCAGCTGCCCGCCACTAAAATATATACTAATTTGTATCTCTGAGAACAAAGTTATAGTCTCGATACAGCGGGATAGTTCTTCGTAAGGTAGGACCTTGAGTAAGGCATTTGACTTTATTCCTATTCGTAATGATCTCAAACAGTATGACGATCAGATTTAGTACTCATACTGTGAACTGAAGTATCTGTTGCCAATACAGTATAGTGGAATTACTCCCGGAAAAGCAGATTTTACAGGCAGAAACACTGGATGGCTGAAGCCATTGACATAGCCGTCCGAGTCTCAAGGATGGAGGTAACATTCTCGAACGGTTTGAGACTCCATCTGTTAATTCATATTTGAAAATATGGTGCTCATCACTAAACTGTGTACTGGCTCGTACCTCTGAACAGGGTGCTACAGTCCCGATACTGCGAGATAGTTTTTCGGAGGGAATGGCATTCTGTATGACGTTTGACTCTACGCCTATATGTAATGTTCGATAACAGCTTGACGGCCTGCTTTTAATATTCAGACCGTTAATTAAGGTGTTCGTTGTCCATTCTGTTCAGCGGATTTACTTCTGAAATACCTGGTTTGCCTCCCCGATCCACAGGATAGGTGAAGCTATTGTATTAGACGTTTGTCTCTAACAGCTGGCGTTAACGTTCTCGAACGCTTTTACTCCCTATTTTAATATTCAAACTGTGACTTAAGGTGTCTATTGCCAATACTGTTCAGCTGATTTACTCCCGGAATACCTGGTTTGACTCTCGGTATCACAGGATAGGTGAAGCTATTGACATAGCTATTGACTTATCCGTTCGTCTCTCACAGATGGTGGTAACGTACTCGAAAGGATTGCCGCTCGATCTTATAATTCATACATGAAATATAGGCTCTCATCACAAAAATGACGACAAATTTCTTTCTCGGAACAGGAAGTTATACTCTCGATAAAGCCGGTGAGGTTCGCCGATGGTAAGGCATTCGGTAAAATGTTTGACTTTATACGAATTGGTAACGTTCACAAACGGTATGACGATCTACTTGAAAATTCATACCGAGACTTGGGGTGTCTATTGCCAACGCTGTTGAGCGGATTTACTCCCGAACAACTGGTTTGACTCAAGCAATCTTAGGATAGGTGAAGCTTCACACATAGCCGTTCGCCTTTCAGAGAAGATGGTAACATTCGCGAGCGGATTGACCTTCGATCTTCTGATTCATAATGAAATTAAGGTCTCCGTCACTAGGATGTTTACTAATTTGCCTCTCTGAACACGTATTTATACTCTCGATACAGCGGATTAGGTTCGCGAAAAGTGAGGCCCACGGTGTAAATTGTGACTCTGTATCAAGGGGTAATCATCTACAAGGGCATGTCTCTGTACATTCCCAATACTATTGCCAATACTGTTCAGCGGATTTACTTCCGGAATGCCTGGTTTGACTCACGAAATCACTGGATCGGTGAAGCTACTGACTTAGCCGGTTGAATCCCAAAGATGGTGGTAGCGCTCTCGAACAGTTTGAATCTCGAATTTTCTATTCCTGCACGAAAATATGGTGTTCGGCCCAAAGTGTATTCTGGCTCGTACCTCTGAACGCAGTGTTATGCTCTCGATACAGCGGATCAGTTTTCCGGAGGGTATGGCAATCTGTATGAAGTTTGACTCTACTCGAGTAGGTAATGTTCTACAACGGCATGAAGGCCTGCTTTCATATTCAAACCGTGAATTAAGGTTTGTCTCTAGATATTCATATCCATACATGAATTTAAGTTGACGACACTAAGTTGTATACTAATATGTTTCCCTATACTCGTAGCTATACTCTCGATATGGCGGGTTAGCGGTAAGTCGGACAGGTAAGACATGCAGTAAAACTTTTGACTTTATAGGAATTAGTAACGTTCTCACACGGTGTGACGCGCTACTTTCCCATTCAAACCGAGAATAAAGGTGTCTATTGCCAATACTGATCTGCGGATTTACTAACCGAATACCTTGTTGGCATCTCGGAATAACAGGAAAAGTTGAAGCTATTGACTCTCAAAGAAGGTCGTAAGGTTTGACCCCCGATCTTCTAATTCATACATGAAATTAACGTGCCCGTCACTGAAATAAATGCTAATTTCCTTTCCTGAACTCGAAGTTATACTCTCCATGACGCGGGATATTTTCTCCCAGGATAAGGCCTTCCGTAAAATGTTTGACTCTATACCAATTGGTACTGCTCTCCGATGGTTTGCCTCTCTACATCAATATTCAGACCTTGAATTGAGGGGTTCATTGCCAGTTCTGGTCTCTGGATTCACTCCCGGAATAACTGGTTTGACTCTCGGCGTCACAGTGTATGTGATTATAATGACTAAGCTAGGCGACTCTTAAAGAGAATGGTAACGTTCTGGAAGAGCTTGCCTCTGGATGTTCTAATCCATACAGGAAATTAAGGAGCCCGTCGTTAAAATGTTTACTAATGTGATCCTCTGAATACAGAGTTTTACTCTCAATGAAGCGAGTGACGGTCGCGAAACGTACGGCCTTCGGTCAAACGTTTGACTTTATAAGAATTGGTAGCGTTCCCAAACGGTTTGACCCTCAAATTTAATCTTAAACGAGTGAACTAAAGTGTCTACTGCCAATACTGTTCAGCGGATTTACTCCAAGAGAAACTGGTTTGAGTCTCCGAATCACTGTATAGGTGAAGCTATTGACTTATCTGGTCGACTCTCAAAGAGGGTGGCAACGCTCTCAAGCGATTTGACTCCCTGTTTTAATATTCAATCCGTCAACGAGGGTGCCTATTACGGATAATGCACAGCGCATGAACTCCCGGAATGTCTCGTTTGAAATTCGGAAGCACGAGATAGGTGAAGCTGTTGACTTAGCCGTTCGTCTCTCTCAGACGGCGGTAAATTTCTCGCACGGTTTGACCCTCTATTTTAATATTCAAACTGTGACTTAAGGTTTCTATTGCCAAAATGGTTCAGTGGAATTACTCCCGGTATACCAGGTGTAACTCTTGGAATCACCGTATAGGTGAAGCTACTGACCTAGCCGTTCGTCTCTCACAGAACGTGGTTGCGTTCCAGAACGGTT